>OW052006.1:11920000-11922783 GCA_932526365.1 Lobophora halterata
TTAGGTTAGGTTAGGTTAGGTTAGGTTAGGTTAGGTTAGGTTAGGTTAGGTTAGGTTAGGTTAGGTTAGGTTAGGTTAGGTTAGGTTAGGTTAGGTTAGGTTAGGTTAGGTTAGGTTAGGTTAGGTTAGGTTAGGTTAGGTTAGGTTAGGTTAGGTTAGGTTAGGTTAGGTTAGGTTAGGTTAGGTTAGGTTAGGTTAGGTTAGGTTAGGTTAGGTTAGGTTAGGTTAGGTTAGGTTAGGTTAGGTTAGGTTAGGTTAGGTTAGGTTAGGTTAGGTTAGGTTAGGTTAGGTTAGGTTAGGTTAGGTTAGGTTAGGTTAGGTTAGGTTAGGTTAGGTTAGGTTAGGTTAGGTTAGGTTAGGTTAGGTTAGGTTAGGTTAGGTTAGGTTAGGTTAGGTTAGGTTAGGTTAGGTTAGGTTAGGTTAGGTTAGGTTAGGTTAGGTTAGGTTAGGTTAGGTTAGGTTAGGTTAGGTTAGGTTAGGTTAGGTTAGGTTAGGTTAGGTTAGGTTAGGTTAGGTTAGGTTAGGTTAGGTTAGGTTAGGTTAGGTTAGGTTAGGTTAGGTTAGGTTAGGTTAGGTTAGGTTAGGTTAGGTTAGGTTAGGTTAGGTTAGGTTAGGTTAGGTTAGGTTAGGTTAGGTTAGGTTAGGTTAGGTTAGGTTAGGTTAGGTTAGGTTAGGTTAGGTTAGGTTAGGTTAGGTTAGGTTAGGTTAGGTTAGGTTAGGTTAGGTTAGGTTAGGTTAGGTTAGGTTAGGTTAGGTTAGGTTAGGTTAGGTTAGGTTAGGTTAGGTTAGGTTAGGTTAGGTTAGGTTAGGTTAGGTTAGGTTAGGTTAGGTTAGGTTAGGTTAGGTTAGGTTAGGTTAGGTTAGGTTAGGTTAGGTTAGGTTAGGTTAGGTTAGGTTAGGTTAGGTTAGGTTAGGTTAGGTTAGGTTAGGTTAGGTTAGGTTAGGTTAGGTTAGGTTAGGTTAGGTTAGGTTAGGTTAGGTTAGGTTAGGTTAGGTTAGGTTAGGTTAGGTTAGGTTAGGTTAGGTTAGGTTAGGTTAGGTTAGGTTAGGTTAGGTTAGGTTAGGTTAGGTTAGGTTAGGTTAGGTTAGGTTAGGTTAGGTTAGGTTAGGTTAGGTTAGGTTAGGTTAGGTTAGGTTAGGTTAGGTTAGGTTAGGTTAGGTTAGGTTAGGTTAGGTTAGGTTAGGTTAGGTTAGGTTAGGTTAGGTTAGGTTAGGTTAGGTTAGGTTAGGTTAGGTTAGGTTAGGTTAGGTTAGGTTAGGTTAGGTTAGGTTAGGTTAGGTTAGGTTAGGTTAGGTTAGGTTAGGTTAGGTTAGGTTAGGTTAGGTTAGGTTAGGTTAGGTTAGGTTAGGTTAGGTTAGGTTAGGTTAGGTTAGGTTAGGTTAGGTTAGGTTAGGTTAGGTTAGGTTAGGTTAGGTTAGGTTAGGTTAGGTTAGGTTAGGTTAGGTTAGGTTAGGTTAGGTTAGGTTAGGTTAGGTTAGGTTAGGTTAGGTTAGGTTAGGTTAGGTTAGGTTAGGTTAGGTTAGGTTAGGTTAGGTTAGGTTAGGTTAGGTTAGGTTAGGTTAGGTTAGGTTAGGTTAGGTTAGGTTAGGTTAGGTTAGGTTAGGTTAGGTTAGGTTAGGTTAGGTTAGGTTAGGTTAGGTTAGGTTAGGTTAGGTTAGGTTAGGTTAGGTTAGGTTAGGTTAGGTTAGGTTAGGTTAGGTTAGGTTAGGTTAGGTTAGGTTAGGTTAGGTTAGGTTAGGTTAGGTTAGGTTAGGTTAGGTTAGGTTAGGTTAGGTTAGGTTAGGTTAGGTTAGGTTAGGTTAGGTTAGGTTAGGTTAGGTTAGGTTAGGTTAGGTTAGGTTAGGTTAGGTTAGGTTAGGTTAGGTTAGGTTAGGTTAGGTTAGGTTAGGTTAGGTTAGGTTAGGTTAGGTTAGGTTAGGTTAGGTTAGGTTAGGTTAGGTTAGGTTAGGTTAGGTTAGGTTAGGTTAGGTTAGGTTAGGTTAGGTTAGGTTAGGTTAGGTTAGGTTAGGTTAGGTTAGGTTAGGTTAGGTTAGGTTAGGTTAGGTTAGGTTAGGTTAGGTTAGGTTAGGTTAGGTTAGGTTAGGTTAGGTTAGGTTAGGTTAGGTTAGGTTAGGTTAGGTTAGGTTAGGTTAGGTTAGGTTAGGTTAGGTTAGGTTAGGTTAGGTTAGGTTAGGTTAGGTTAGGTTAGGTTAGGTTAGGTTAGGTTAGGTTAGGTTAGGTTAGGTTAGGTTAGGTTAGGTTAGGTTAGGTTAGGTTAGGTTAGGTTAGGTTAGGTTAGGTTAGGTTAGGTTAGGTTAGGTTAGGTTAGGTTAGGTTAGGTTAGGTTAGGTTGGTTAGGTTAGGTTAGGTTTGGTTAGGTTAGGTTAGGTTAGGTTAGGTTAGGTTAGGTTAGGTTAGGTTAGGTTAGGTTAGGTTAGGTTAGGTTAGGTTAGGTTAGGTTAGGTTAGGTTAGGTTAGGTTAGGTTAGGTTAGGTTAGGTTAGGTTAGGTTAGGTTAGGTTAGGTTAGGTTAGGTTAGGTTAGGTTAGGTTAGGTTAGGTTAGGTTAGGTTAGGTTAGGTTAGGTTAGGTTAGGTTAGGTTAGGTTAGGTTAGGTTAGGTTAGGTTAGGTTAGGTTAGGTTAGGTTAGGTTAGGTTAGGTTAGGTTAGGTTAGGTTAGGTTAGGTTAGGTTAGGTTAGGTTAGGTTAGGTTAGGTTAGGTTAGGTTAGGTTAGGTTAGGTTAGGTTAGGTTAGGTTAGGTTAGGTTAGGTTAGGTTAGGTTAGGTTAGGTTAGGTTAGGTTAG
>OW052007.1:0-47500 GCA_932526365.1 Lobophora halterata
AACCTAACCTAACCTAACCTAACCTAACCTAACCTAACCTAACCTAACCTAACCTAACCTAACCTAACCTAACCTAACCTAACCTAACCTAACCTAACCTAACCTAACCTAACCTAACCTAACCTAACCTAACCTAACCTAACCTAACCTAACCTAACCTAACCTAACCTAACCTAACCTAACCTAACCTAACCTAACCTAACCTAACCTAACCTAACCTAACCTAACCTAACCTAACCTAACCTAACCTAACCTAACCTAACCTAACCTAACCTAACCTAACCTAACCTAACCTAACCTAACCTAACCTAACCTAACCTAACCTAACCTAACCTAACCTAACCTAACCTAACCTAACCTAACCTAACCTAACCTAACCTAACCTAACCTAACCTAACCTAACCTAACCTAACCTAACCTAACCTAACCTAACCTAACCTAACCTAACCTAACCTAACCTAACCTAACCTAACCTAACCTAACCTAACCTAACCTAACCTAACCTAACCTAACCTAACCTAACCTAACCTAACCTAACCTAACCTAACCTAACCTAACCTAACCTAACCTAACCTAACCTAACCTAACCTAACCTAACCTAACCTAACCTAACCTAACCTAACCTAACCTAACCTAACCTAACCTAACCTAACCTAACCTAACCTAACCTAACCTAACCTAACCTAACCTAACCTAACCTAACCTAACCTAACCTAACCTAACCTAACCTAACCTAACCTAACCTAACCTAACCTAACCTAACCTAACCTAACCTAACCTAACCTAACCTAACCTAACCTAACCTAACCTAACCTAACCTAACCTAACCTAACCTAACCTAACCTAACCTAACCTAACCTAACCTAACCTAACCTAACCTAACCTAACCTAACCTAACCTAACCTAACCTAACCTAACCTAACCTAACCTAACCTAACCTAACCTAACCTAACCTAACCTAACCTAACCTAACCTAACCTAACCTAACCTAACCTAACCTAACCTAACCTAACCTAACCTAACCTAACCTAACCTAACCTAACCTAACCTAACCTAACCTAACCTAACCTAACCTAACCTAACCTAACCTAACCTAACCTAACCTAACCTAACCTAACCTAACCTAACCTAACCTAACCTAACCTAACCTAACCTAACCTAACCTAACCTAACCTAACCTAACCTAACCTAACCTAACCTAACCTAACCTAACCTAACCTAACCTAACCTAACCTAACCTAACCTAACCTAACCTAACCTAACCTAACCTAACCTAACCTAACCTAACCTAACCTAACCTAACCTAACCTAACCTAACCTAACCTAACCTAACCTAACCTAACCTAACCTAACCTAACCTAACCTAACCTAACCTAACCTAACCTAACCTAACCTAACCTAACCTAACCTAACCTAACCTAACCTAACCTAACCTAACCTAACCTAACCTAACCTAACCTAACCTAACCTAACCTAACCTAACCTAACCTAACCTAACCTAACCTAACCTAACCTAACCTAACCTAACCTAACCTAACCTAACCTAACCTAACCTAACCTAACCTAACCTAACCTAACCTAACCTAACCTAACCTAACCTAACCTAACCTAACCTAACCTAACCTAACCTAACCTAACCTAACCTAACCTAACCTAACCTAACCTAACCTAACCTAACCTAACCTAACCTAACCTAACCTAACCTAACCTAACCTAACCTAACCTAACCTAACCTAACCTAACCTAACCTAACCTAACCTAACCTAACCTAACCTAACCTAACCTAACCTAACCTAACCTAACCTAACCTAACCTAACCTAACCTAACCTAACCTAACCTAACCTAACCTAACCTAACCTAACCTAACCTAACCTAACCTAACCTAACCTAACCTAACCTAACCTAACCTAACCTAACCTAACCTAACCTAACCTAACCTAACCTAACCTAACCTAACCTAACCTAACCTAACCTAACCTAACCTAACCTAACCTAACCTAACCTAACCTAACCTAACCTAACCTAACCTAACCTAACCTAACCTAACCTAACCTAACCTAACCTAACCTAACCTAACCTAACCTAACCTAACCTAACCTAACCTAACCTAACCTAACCTAACCTAACCTAACCTAACCTAACCTAACCTAACCTAACCTAACCTAACCTAACCTAACCTAACCTAACCTAACCTAACCTAACCTAACCTAACCTAACCTAACCTAACCTAACCTAACCTAACCTAACCTAACCTAACCTAACCTAACCTAACCTAACCTAACCTAACCTAACCTAACCTAACCTAACCTAACCTAACCTAACCTAACCTAACCTAACCTAACCTAACCTAACCTAACCTAACCTAACCTAACCTAACCTAACCTAACCTAACCTAACCTAACCTAACCTAACCTAACCTAACCTAACCTAACCTAACCTAACCTAACCTAACCTAACCTAACCTAACCTAACCTAACCTAACCTAACCTAACCTAACCTAACCTAACCTAACCTAACCTAACCTAACCTAACCTAACCTAACCTAACCTAACCTAACCTAACCTAACCTAACCTAACCTAACCTAACCTAACCTAACCTAACCTAACCTAACCTAACCTAACCTAACCTAACCTAACCTAACCTAACCTAACCTAACCTAACCTAACCTAACCTAACCTAACCTAACCTAACCTAACCTAACCTAACCTAACCTAACCTAACCTAACCTAACCTAACCTAACCTAACCTAACCTAACCTAACCTAACCTAACCTAACCTAACCTAACCTAACCTAACCTAACCTAACCTAACCTAACCTAACCTAACCTAACCTAACCTAACCTAACCTAACCTAACCTAACCTAACCTAACCTAACCTAACCTAACCTAACCTAACCTAACCTAACCTAACCTAACCTAACCTAACCTAACCTAACCTAACCTAACCTAACCTAACCTAACCTAACCTAACCTAACCTAACCTAACCTAACCTAACCTAACCTAACCTAACCTAACCTAACCTAACCTAACCTAACCTAACCTAACCTAACCTAACCTAACCTAACCTAACCTAACCTAACCTAACCTAACCTAACCTAACCTAACCTAACCTAACCTAACCTAACCTAACCTAACCTAACCTAACCTAACCTAACCTAACCTAACCTAACCTAACCTAACCTAACCTAACCTAACCTAACCTAACCTAACCTAACCTAACCTAACCTAACCTAACCTAACCTAACCTAACCTAACCTAACCTAACCTAACCTAACCTAACCTAACCTAACCTAACCTAACCTAACCTAACCTAACCTAACCTAACCTAACCTAACCTAACCTAACCTAACCTAACCTAACCTAACCTAACCTAACCTAACCTAACCTAACCTAACCTAACCTAACCTAACCTAACCTAACCTAACCTAACCTAACCTAACCTAACCTAACCTAACCTAACCTAACCTAACCTAACCTAACCTAACCTAACCTAACCTAACCTAACCTAACCTAACCTAACCTAACCTAACCTAACCTAACCTAACCTAACCTAACCTAACCTAACCTAACCTAACCTAACCTAACCTAACCTAACCTAACCTAACCTAACCTAACCTAACCTAACCTAACCTAACCTAACCTAACCTAACCTAACCTAACCTAACCTAACCTAACCTAACCTAACCTAACCTAACCTAACCTAACCTAACCTAACCTAACCTAACCTAACCTAACCTAACCTAACCTAACCTAACCTAACCTAACCTAACCTAACCTAACCTAACCTAACCTAACCTAACCTAACCTAACCTAACCTAACCTAACCTAACCTAACCTAACCTAACCTAACCTAACCTAACCTAACCTAACCTAACCTAACCTAACCTAACCTAACCTAACCTAACCTAACCTAACCTAACCTAACCTAACCTAACCTAACCTAACCTAACCTAACCTAACCTAACCTAACCTAACCTAACCTAACCTAACCTAACCTAACCTAACCTAACCTAACCTAACCTAACCTAACCTAACCTAACCTAACCTAACCTAACCTAACCTAACCTAACCTAACCTAACCTAACCTAACCTAACCTAACCTAACCTAACCTAACCTAACCTAACCTAACCTAACCTAACCTAACCTAACCTAACCTAACCTAACCTAACCTAACCTAACCTAACCTAACCTAACCTAACCTAACCTAACCTAACCTAACCTAACCTAACCTAACCTAACCTAACCTAACCTAACCTAACCTAACCTAACCTAACCTAACCTAACCTAACCTAACCTAACCTAACCTAACCTAACCTAACCTAACCTAACCTAACCTAACCTAACCTAACCTAACCTAACCTAACCTAACCTAACCTAACCTAACCTAACCTAACCTAACCTAACCTAACCTAACCTAACCTAACCTAACCTAACCTAACCTAACCTAACCTAACCTAACCTAACCTAACCTAACCTAACCTAACCTAACCTAACCTAACCTAACCTAACCTAACCTAACCTAACCTAACCTAACCTAACCTAACCTAACCTAACCTAACCTAACCTAACCTAACCTAACCTAACCTAACCTAACCTAACCTAACCTAACCTAACCTAACCTAACCTAACCTAACCTAACCTAACCTAACCTAACCTAACCTAACCTAACCTAACCTAACCTAACCTAACCTAACCTAACCTAACCTAACCTAACCTAACCTAACCTAACCTAACCTAACCTAACCTAACCTAACCTAACCTAACCTAACCTAACCTAACCTAACCTAACCTAACCTAACCTAACCTAACCTAACCTAACCTAACCTAACCTAACCTAACCTAACCTAACCTAACCTAACCTAACCTAACCTAACCTAACCTAACCTAACCTAACCTAACCTAACCTAACCTAACCTAACCTAACCTAACCTAACCTAACCTAACCTAACCTAACCTAACCTAACCTAACCTAACCTAACCTAACCTAACCTAACCTAACCTAACCTAACCTAACCTAACCTAACCTAACCTAACCTAACCTAACCTAACCTAACCTAACCTAACCTAACCTAACCTAACCTAACCTAACCTAACCTAACCTAACCTAACCTAACCTAACCTAACCTAACCTAACCTAACCTAACCTAACCTAACCTAACCTAACCTAACCTAACCTAACCTAACCTAACCTAACCTAACCTAACCTAACCTAACCTAACCTAACCTAACCTAACCTAACCTAACCTAACCTAACCTAACCTAACCTAACCTAACCTAACCTAACCTAACCTAACCTAACCTAACCTAACCTAACCTAACCTAACCTAACCTAACCTAACCTAACCTAACCTAACCTAACCTAACCTAACCTAACCTAACCTAACCTAACCTAACCTAACCTAACCTAACCTAACCTAACCTAACCTAACCTAACCTAACCTAACCTAACCTAACCTAACCTAACCTAACCTAACCTAACCTAACCTAACCTAACCTAACCTAACCTAACCTAACCTAACCTAACCTAACCTAACCTAACCTAACCTAACCTAACCTAACCTAACCTAACCTAACCTAACCTAACCTAACCTAACCTAACCTAACCTAACCTAACCTAACCTAACCTAACCTAACCTAACCTAACCTAACCTAACCTAACCTAACCTAACCTAACCTAACCTAACCTAACCTAACCTAACCTAACCTAACCTAACCTAACCTAACCTAACCTAACCTAACCTAACCTAACCTAACCTAACCTAACCTAACCTAACCTAACCTAACCTAACCTAACCTAACCTAACCTAACCTAACCTAACCTAACCTAACCTAACCTAACCTAACCTAACCTAACCTAACCTAACCTAACCTAACCTAACCTAACCTAACCTAACCTAACCTAACCTAACCTAACCTAACCTAACCTAACCTAACCTAACCTAACCTAACCTAACCTAACCTAACCTAACCTAACCTAACCTAACCTAACCTAACCTAACCTAACCTAACCTAACCTAACCTAACCTAACCTAACCTAACCTAACCTAACCTAACCTAACCTAACCTAACCTAACCTAACCTAACCTAACCTAACCTAACCTAACCTAACCTAACCTAACCTAACCTAACCTAACCTAACCTAACCTAACCTAACCTAACCTAACCTAACCTAACCTAACCTAACCTAACCTAACCTAACCTAACCTAACCTAACCTAACCTAACCTAACCTAACCTAACCTAACCTAACCTAACCTAACCTAACCTAACCTAACCTAACCTAACCTAACCTAACCTAACCTAACCTAACCTAACCTAACCTAACCTAACCTAACCTAACCTAACCTAACCTAACCTAACCTAACCTAACCTAACCTAACCTAACCTAACCTAACCTAACCTAACCTAACCTAACCTAACCTAACCTAACCTAACCTAACCTAACCTAACCTAACCTAACCTAACCTAACCTAACCTAACCTAACCTAACCTAACCTAACCTAACCTAACCTAACCTAACCTAACCTAACCTAACCTAACCTAACCTAACCTAACCTAACCTAACCTAACCTAACCTAACCTAACCTAACCTAACCTAACCTAACCTAACCTAACCTAACCTAACCTAACCTAACCTAACCTAACCTAACCTAACCTAACCTAACCTAACCTAACCTAACCTAACCTAACCTAACCTAACCTAACCTAACCTAACCTAACCTAACCTAACCTAACCTAACCTAACCTAACCTAACCTAACCTAACCTAACCTAACCTAACCTAACCTAACCTAACCTAACCTAACCTAACCTAACCTAACCTAACCTAACCTAACCTAACCTAACCTAACCTAACCTAACCTAACCTAACCTAACCTAACCTAACCTAACCTAACCTAACCTAACCTAACCTAACCTAACCTAACCTAACCTAACCTAACCTAACCTAACCTAACCTAACCTAACCTAACCTAACCTAACCTAACCTAACCTAACCTAACCTAACCTAACCTAACCTAACCTAACCTAACCTAACCTAACCTAACCTAACCTAACCTAACCTAACCTAACCTAACCTAACCTAACCTAACCTAACCTAACCTAACCTAACCTAACCTAACCTAACCTAACCTAACCTAACCTAACCTAACCTAACCTAACCTAACCTAACCTAACCTAACCTAACCTAACCTAACCTAACCTAACCTAACCTAACCTAACCTAACCTAACCTAACCTAACCTAACCTAACCTAACCTAACCTAACCTAACCTAACCTAACCTAACCTAACCTAACCTAACCTAACCTAACCTAACCTAACCTAACCTAACCTAACCTAACCTAACCTAACCTAACCTAACCTAACCTAACCTAACCTAACCTAACCTAACCTAACCTAACCTAACCTAACCTAACCTAACCTAACCTAACCTAACCTAACCTAACCTAACCTAACCTAACCTAACCTAACCTAACCTAACCTAACCTAACCTAACCTAACCTAACCTAACCTAACCTAACCTAACCTAACCTAACCTAACCTAACCTAACCTAACCTAACCTAACCTAACCTAACCTAACCTAACCTAACCTAACCTAACCTAACCTAACCTAACCTAACCTAACCTAACCTAACCTAACCTAACCTAACCTAACCTAACCTAACCTAACCTAACCTAACCTAACCTAACCTAACCTAACCTAACCTAACCTAACCTAACCTAACCTAACCTAACCTAACCTAACCTAACCTAACCTAACCTAACCTAACCTAACCTAACCTAACCTAACCTAACCTAACCTAACCTAACCTAACCTAACCTAACCTAACCTAACCTAACCTAACCTAACCTAACCTAACCTAACCTAACCTAACCTAACCTAACCTAACCTAACCTAACCTAACCTAACCTAACCTAACCTAACCTAACCTAACCTAACCTAACCTAACCTAACCTAACCTAACCTAACCTAACCTAACCTAACCTAACCTAACCTAACCTAACCTAACCTAACCTAACCTAACCTAACCTAACCTAACCTAACCTAACCTAACCTAACCTAACCTAACCTAACCTAACCTAACCTAACCTAACCTAACCTAACCTAACCTAACCTAACCTAACCGAGTTCCACTCGAGCCGCGAGCCTGAGCGCCACGAATTTGAGTCGCTCCGCGTTCGAAAAACAATAAAACGGGCTTTTTACACCAAATTGTGCTAAGTGATACGTCAGTGATTGCGCGCTGTCGCGAGGATTTCAGTGTTGAAGGAATTTTACAAATCCGACCATATTTGGAGGAACCAGACCGAAAAAACCGAATCTCAACCTCAACCTGGATCTTCTGACTGAAACGCTGCTCGTTTTCCAGCGACGACCCCCGTTTTTTCTACTGCACATCAACGCGTCTCGAGTGGGACTACGACTCAGCTGAGTCCTGGATTTTTCCCGTTGGAACTCGCTGAGTTACATGCAAAAAACCCAAAAACCACGTGGCACGTGGTCCTGGATCCAGACTTCTGGGCTTGGATCGAGGAACTTTATCTTGTGAGGAACTTCAAGGCCTGCCAGCAGACACCTCGAGCATCCCGATTGGACAACCCCCTGGGAAGACGCAAGGTTTTTAAGTTTTCATGAACTTTGACCTTTTTTATCACCGAAATAAGATCTGTGACCTTGTGTTTTTAGAACTCTAAAATATACTTTAAGTGTGGTACTACCACTGTACAAAATTTCAGATTTTTCTGACTAGCGGTTTCCGAGCGCTGAAGTTACTAACATTCGCATGGCAAAATTGTGATGTCACGTGGTATAAAGTAGGTACTATAAGGATCTTTTTTGCGCGTTTTTGAACGGACTAGTAGGTAGAATATCTTTTTAAGAATGCTGTGGCTGCTATGACGTCAGCAGAAATGGGTGGATCACTCTGATTTGTCCCGCGCACCCCGCACGCGCACGACGACTAACAGAAACAGACATCGCGCGGCTTTGCCATTGCGTAAGGTCAGATTCAGACAATTATTTGAGTAGTAAGAAACGTTTCGTAAGTAGGTACATATTTTATTATAAAATAAATTTAGGATATTTATTGAATGCCGACTTACTGTTGCGGGCTAAAAAATATTATCGTTCAACTTCTTACCTACCGACATTTAAACAAGATAAAATCAGAAAAAAATGCAACAGTATTTACCTACATAGTTTATTCAAAGATAAGTAGGTACCTCCTACCTAATAATATCACCTAATATTAACAAATAGTACAGAACAGATTATTTTTTTACTAATCGGTCCGCGCTCAGTCAGGTCCATACCTACCTACCTACTAAAAATTCGCTAAATGGTTTGTTACTCAATCAAGCCAAAACTACTGAACCAAAATTTGGTAGGTATGCGAATTGTTTGAAAATCATATACCTAGGCTACATTATATCATTATTTTGAGTTTTCGAGTGGTCGAGTGGCATGTATGTTGGGGACTGGGGCGGGTTCGATTCCCGCTTCAGGAGAAATATTTGTGAGATGAACATTGGTGTTTGTCCTAAGTTTTGGTGTTTTATATGTACACTATGTATGTATTAAAAATAAAAGTAGGTATGTATTGTATCAGTTATCTGGTTCCCATAGTACAAGCTCTGCTTAGTTTAGTCACTTACTCACTTTCTCGAATCTTTAACTCTAACTCTAACCCGAACCCGGACCGGATCGAGTCCGGGTCCGGGTCCGGGTTCGCACCGCGAAGCGGCAATCGTCGCTTCGCTCAGGTTGACGATTCGCACGTCCATCTCGTAACCTGTCTCGAAAAGGTACTTACTTAAGTAGTACTTAAGTGCCTACAACAAGTGCCTACTTACTTGTCTACTTAAGTAAGTAACTAACTTAACTAACATACTTAAGTACTACTTAAGTATGTACTCATGTAAGTAAGACAAGTGCCTACTTACTTGCCTACATACTTGCCTACTTAATCGCCTATTACTCGCCTACTTACTCGCCTACTTACTTGCCTACTTAAGTAAGTACCTAACTTACTTAAGTACTACTTAAATAAGTACTTAAGTAAGTAAGACAAGTATCTATTTACTTGCCTACTTACTTGCCCACTTACTCGCCTACTTACTTGCCTACTAACTCGCCTACTTACTTGCCTACTTATTGCCTACTTACTTGCCTACTTACTTGTCTACTTTAGTAAGTACCTTACTTACTTAAGTACTACTTAAGAAAGTAAGTACTACTTAAGTAAGTACTTAAGTAAGTAAGACAAGAGCCTACTTACTTACTTAAGTAAGAACTTAAGTAAACTTAACTTAAGTAACTTAAGTAAAACTTAAGTAAGTACTTAAGTAAGTAAGACAAATGTCTACTTACTTGCCTACTTACTTGCCTACCTACCTACTTACTTGCCTAAGTAACCTTACTTAAGTAAGTAAGACAAGTGCCTACTTATTTGCTACTTAAGTAAGTACTTAAGTATTTTTTTATTAAGCACTTAAGTACTACTTAAATAAGCCCTTAAGTACTACTTCAGTAAGTTCTTAAGTAACAACTTACTTAAGTACTACTTAAGTAAGTAAAACAAGTGTCTACTTACTTGCCTACTTAAGTAAGTACCTAACTAAACTTACTTAATTGAGAACTACTTAAGAAAGTACTTAAGTTTGTAAGTAGGCAAGTAAGTAGACACTTGTCTTACTTACTTAAGTACTTGCCTACCTACCTACTTACTTGCCTAAGTAAGTAAGACAAGTGCCTACTTACTTGCCTACTTAAGTAAGTACCTAACTTAACTTACTTACATAAGTACTACTTAAAAAAGTACTTAAGTAAGTAACGTACCTACTTACTTGCCTACTTAAGTAAGTACCTAACTGAACTAACTTACACAAGAACTACTTAAGAAAGTACTTAAGTAAGTTACGTACCTACTTTCTTGCCTACTTAAGTAAGTACCTAACTGAACTAAGTTACAGAAGTATTACTTAAGAAAGTACTTGAGTAAGTGAGATAAGTGCCTACTTACTTGCTTACTCAAGTAAGTACCTAACTTAACTTTTTTACTTAAGTAAGTAAGACAAGTGTCTACTTACTAAGTTATTAAGTGGCAAGTAAGTAGGCACTTGTCTTACTTACTTAAGTACTTTCGTAAGAAGTACTTACTTAAGTCAAATTTAAGTACTTACTTAAGTAGTACTTAACTCTCGAGATTGCATGTAGGTCCCGAGGTGAACAAAAGTTGAAGTTTTACCGAGGTCAACCCACCCCTCCCCAACCCTTTACATTCCCATAGTTAGATTTTTAATTTTTCGTATTTTTAGTACTATTTAAGTATGTTCTTAAGTAACTTTTTACCTAAGTACTACCTAAGTAAGTTTTTAACTACTACTTAAGTAAGGACTTAGCTACTACTTAAGTAAGTATTTAACTACTACTTAAATAAGTACTTAACTACCACTTAAGTAAGTTCTTAAGCAACTACTTACTTAAGTACTACTGAAGTAAGTCCTTAACTACTACTTAAGTAAGTTCTTAAGCAACTACTTACTTAGGTACTACTTAAGTAAGTACTTAAGGAAGTAAGACAAGTGCCTACTTACTTACTTACCTACCTACCTGCATACCTACTACCTACTGCATAGCTATTAGCTACCATACCTACCTGCCTACTTAAGTAAGTACCTAACTGAACTAACTTACACAAGTACTACTTAAGTAAGTAAGACAAGTGCCTGCTGACTTGCTTACTTAAGTAAGTACCTTAATTAACTTTCTTACTTAAGTACTACTTAAGTAAGTAAGACAAGTGTCTACTTAATAAGTTATTAAGTGGCAAGTAAGTAGGCGAGTTAGTAGGCGAGTAATAGGCGAGTAAGTAGGCGAGTAAGTAGGCAAGTGAGTAGGCAAGTAAATAGGCAAGAAAGTAGGCACTTGTCTTACTTTCATAAGTACTTACTTAAATAGTACTTTAGTAAGTAGATGCTTAAGAACTTACTTAAGTAGTAGTTAAGTACTTACTTAAGTAGTAGTTAAGTACTTACTTAAGTAGTAGTTAAGTACTTACTTAAGTAGTAGTTAAGTACTTACTTAAGTAGTACTTAAGTAAGTTAGTTAAGTTAGGTACTTAGGGCGTAGGATAAGACTTGTACTTTTCGAGATAGCATGTAGGTCCCGAGGTGGACGTGCGAATCGTCACAAGTTGAAGTTTTTCCGAGGTCACCCCCTTCCCAACCCTATACATTCCCATAGTTAGATTTTTTGTATTTTTAGTACTACTTAAGTAAGTTATTAAGTAACTTCTTACTTAAGTACTACTTAAGCAAGTTCTTAACTACTACTTAAGTAAGGACTTAACTACTACTTAAGTAAGTACTTAACTACTACTTAAATAAGTACTAACTACTATTTAAGTAAGTTCTTAAGCAACTACTTACTTAAGTACTACTGAAGTAAGTACTTAACTACTACTGAAAAACCACTTAGCCGAAAAATAAATAGCCAAAAACAATTTGGTCGAAAAAACTTGGCCGAAAAACAACTTGACCGAAAAACAACTTGACCGAAAAAAACTTGCCCGAAACGACTTGAAAAACAACTTCACTTTTCGAGATAGCAAGTAGATCCCAAGGTGGACGTGCGAATCGTTAACCTGAGCGAAGCGAAGGAAAAAAAAATGGGGCAAGAAAACTTGTCCTACCTACCGAATTACCTACCTACCTATATACCTACTTACTTACCTACCTACCTACCTACCTACCTACTACCTACCAACCTTCCTAACTACTTCCCTAACTCAAACTTACTAACCCACCTACTCGCCCACCTACTCGACCACCAACTCGCCCACCTACTCGCCCACCTACTCGACCACCAACTCGCCCACCTACTCTACCTTCAACTCGCCCACTAACTCACCCACCTACTCGCCCACCAACTCGCCCACCAACTCGCCCACCAAAACGCCCACCTACTCGCCCACCAACTCGCCCACCTACTCGCCTACCAACTCGCCCACCTACTCACCCACCAACTCGCCCACCTACTCGCCCACCAACTCGCCCACCTACTCGCCCACCTACTCGCCCACCTACTCGCCCACCAACTCGCCACCTACTCACCCACCAACTCACCCACCAACTCACCCACCAACTCACCCACCAACTCGCCCACCTACTCGCCCACCAACTCACCCACCTACTCGCCCACCAACACGCCCACCAACTCGCCCACCTACTCGCTCACCAACTCGCCCACCAAAACGCCCACCTACTCGCCCACCAACTCGCCCACCTACTCGCCTACCAACTCGCCCACCTACTCACCCACCAACTCGCCCACCTACTCGCCCACCAACTCGCCCACCTACTCGCCCACCAACTCGCCCACCTACTCGCCCACCAACTCGCCCACCTACTCGCCCACCAACTCGCCCACCAACTCGCCCACCTACTCGCCCACCAACTCACCCACCTACTCGCCCACCAACACGCCCACCAACTCGCCCACCTACTCGCTCACCAACTCGCCCACCAACTCACCCACCAAAACGCCCACCTACTCGCCCACCAACTCGCCCACCTACTCGCCCACCTACTCGCCCACCAAGTTGCCCACCTACTTGCCCAACAACTCGTCCACCAACTCGCCCACCTACTCGCCTACCAACTCGCCCACCAACTCGCCCACCTACTCGCCCACCAACTCGCCCACCTACTCGCCCACCAACTGGCCCACGTACTCGCCCACCTATTTGCCCACCAATTCGCCCACCTACTCGGCTACCAACTCGCCCACCAACTCGCCCACCTACTCGCCCACCAACTCGCCCACCTACTCGCCCACCAACTGGCCCACGTACTCGCCCACCTATTTGCCCACCAATTCGCCCACGTACTCGCCCACCAACTCGCTCACCAACTCACCCACCAACTCACCCACCTATTCGCCCACCAACTCGCCCACCTACTCGCCACTTACTCGCCCACCAACTCGCTCACCAACTCGCTCACCAACTCGCCCCCCTACTCGCCCACCAACTCGCCCACCTACTCGCCCACCTACTCGCCCACCAACTCGCCCACCTACTCGCCCACTAACTCGCCCACCAACTCGCCCACCAACTCGCCAACCAACTCACCCACCAACTCGCCCACCTACTCGCCCACGTACTCGCCCACCAACTCGCCCACCTACTCGCCCACTACTCACTCACCTACTTACATGCCAGTACTCACTTTCAGCTCTCGACGATCACATTCTTCAAGTTTCATGTATCTACGTTCAGCGGTTTGGCCTGTAAATTGTCTGTCAGTCAGTCAAATCCGAGCCTCTTATAAATGTTGTTTCATGCGCGTATTGACAATAAAGCCAATAGCCATCTCATTTGCATACATAAATAAATTTATCTATAACGGACGTACTATCCAACAGTATTATGGTGTGAATATTACTTTATTCAGTCATGTTTCGTAAAATCGTTTCGCGAGGCGGTGCGCGCCAGAGCGACGCGGCCTCCCCGTCCCGTAGTCAGATGGGTACTGAGGTCCAGAGCGGTGCACGCCTACTTTTATTGCAAAATTACGTATATGAATTCCTTGTCGCAAGAATTATTAGCGTATCATAAAAATCTTAGTTTATTTTTTTTAACTTTTTTTCACCTTGCTAATGGTATAAAAATATATAATATATATAATGCCGTTTAGGAGAAGAATCAAAAAAACCATTCAAAAACAGCTTTATTTTGGTTTTTTTTTTTTCATATTAAATAAGCGAATAAAATAAATGTTTCTTAATGGTTTTCAAGATAAAAGACCAAATAATATTATAATATTTTTTTTTTTTTTTATTAACACCCCTTGACGCTGTTTAAACCTTAGTATTTTGGCCTCAATTCCAGATTACAATGTAGCGACTGCCATAGTTAAGCCTTAAGGACCTTTTATAAATTTCTAGTATTTTTAAAAATAATTATTTCTACGGTTTTAAGATAATTTGTACGTACAAAACCTATGTACCATTTATAGGCTTTAATTAATTATTTATCATTTTTTCTTCATTATCTGGTAGTAGAATTAATTCGTTAAATTAAAACGAAACTTTAGAGCTCAAACACAATACAATTTACACAAAGGGTTACTAAAATAAACGTTCACAAAAAGTCGAAATTTAAGGTGTAGTTTTGGGAATTTTTTAAACATACTTGCACAGTAAATTTTTCAAAAATTTAAACGCCATTTTGCTTTGTATATTGTCTTCTATCACTAAAATTTTTCCCAGATTTTACACGGGCCAGGGGCGAGCAGGATAAATTTTTTAGTGTTTTTTTGCGGTTGTTGGGTTTACAACCCCTAACTTTAGAGTGATCCCCTTAACAAGTTTTTAGGTATCAAATCTTTTCTAAAACATTAATAGGTTATAACATTTCATTCATTAACTTCAGTAAATTTTTCAGATTTTTCAGTCCCATATATTTATTTAATAACGTTTTTTCAAAAAGTACCCTTCCTCTCGACCAACCGCAAATAAACTTGTTTTGCATTTTGGGGCGAAACTAAGGGTGCTAGAGCAAATCTGACCATTTTATCCGGGTCCCCCCCCCTAACAACCCCCCCCACGGTAGCCAGAAGCCGCCTACCCTTCGGACCTTCCCTGATCATTTGGGCAAAGTTTCAACCCCCTACCCCCAAAAACGACTTTCGACTTAGAAAATTTTTTTTTCAAAATCAAACTTAAAATTTCTTTTAAAATACATTTATTTACATTAACTTTCATTCAGGCATAAGAGATAGGTAGCCTGAACATAACATTTGTTTTTAAGAACTTTTTAGGGGTTGCAACCCCAACTTTTTTTTGATTTTTGGCTGAGTTTTGAAATTTAATATCTCCGGAACTAGAGGTCCTACAGCAGTGCGGTTTTTTGCATACTGTAGGGCTTGAACTGGACTATCTTTCAGGTAGAGTTTCATGACTCTACATAGAGTTTAATTTTTTTTTTTTTAAATATTAACTGGTAGTGCTATTATTAATAACATTATAAAAGTATATTTGTTTTAAAAATGACGTCTAGACCGATAGTAATGCCTAAATCCAAAATGACTAGGCATCAGTTGGCTAGGTCGAACTCTCAGCCGCAGCCCTCTGCCGTACCGGATGCTTCGCAGAGACAGGAGTCGGCACGGATAATTACGAAGACTCAGCAGGAGGCCCTGACTCGGTCTGAGCCCAACCAACTCGATCAGGATCCTCTTCATCAGAGCGCCAAGAAGTTGGCGGGCGCTATTATCGAATACCGCCGAGCGCAGACTCAGGCTGAGGCGGGATCCTCGAAACAGGCGGGGCAAAGTCCTATGACTTTGGACTCTCTTATTAACATACCGCTGGGTCAGGGGACACCTGAACTAATGCCAAGTGGCAATGTATCGGCACCCAATTCAGCTGGGATGAGAGGCTTGCTGGAGAGTCCGGGTGATGCTATGGACATCTCCATGATGTCGTTAGGAGGCGGAGGAGGCCTTCATGAAGCTCCTCGGGTGGCTGGCGACATTTTGAAAAACTCTAAAATGCAGATAGAGCGATCAAAAAATCTTAATAGAGAGATACGTGAGGCTATTCTGAGAGATTTGAAATCACTTTATGATATTGTAATACGTCTCTCTGACTCGAGAAACAGACATATGGCTGAGAAAGAGAGAATTAGGGCTTCGGCGGAGAAAAATCATACTTACATATATAAAGAGCAGGTCAGTAGGTTGGAAGCTATGAACGCGTCCTTCCTGAAACAGTTAGAAGAGTTGAGATTATCTAATGAGAAAACTTATCTCGAGACTGAGGCCACTCGTTCCCTGGTGGTCCAGTTGCAGGAGCAGTCTCGGTCCGGATCCGTCTCTGCCGAGCGCGGCGCCGACGATGCTCCCGACAAAGTAGACGTGTTGGTCGCGGAGGTGCGTGCTCTTCGCGAAGAGTGCCGCCGGCCGAAGCCGCACGTCCCGGCTCCCGGCCGCGCCGTCGATCCCATCACTGGGGCTCCCGCTGGCTTCCCCGCGGAGTCAGTGATGATGCCTCAGGTACAATCGGGCGACGGGCTTGGTTCATTCCGGGGGCCGGCTTTGGGGACTCAACAAACTCATTCCGGTGCTATGCCTTCCTACGCAGCTGCTTTAGCTACACCCAGGTACACGATGATCGTAGAATCGAAAAATCCTATGCACACTGGTGATCAAATTATATCAACCATTAAGAGCGGGGTGGATGTAGTGAACCTGGGAGTGGGAGTGAGCGGAGTGCGCAAGTGTCGGAACAGTAGAGTCGCGATCTCGTTGGAGACGGATAGGGAGCGATCGGTGATGACTGACGCGGTGAAGGCTCTGGGTGATGATTTCGCGGTTTCGGAGCCAACATCGAAGGACCCTTTCATACGGTTGGTTGGAGTTGTTGCTGACATGAGTGACACTAAAGTAGTTGAAGCATTAATCCAGCAAAATAATGGCTTGCTCCTGCGCATTCCGTCTGAGCAACGCACGGCTAAGGTAATACGAAGGGTTCGGGGAAGGAATTCAGGGCTAGTTAACGTTGTTATGCAGGTCAGTCCTATGATGTGGGGGGCTCTTGTTGATCAGCGACTGCGACTGGGGTATCAAATGGTATCAGTGTTTGACCAGTCGCCTATATTACAGTGCTATAGGTGTTTAGGTTTTTCGCATAGGGCCGCCGACTGTAAAATCGTGGAGCCTAAGTGTGGGTATTGTAGCGCTAGTCATGACACTCGCGGCTGCCCGAATAAAAACCAGCCTCCCCACTGTGTCAATTGTCAGGCTAAACGGACTTCGGGCTGCGATCATCCCGCGTACAGCGCGGACTGCCCGGAGTGGCAGAAGTGGGACAGGATGGCGCGACTGAATATTAGGTATTGTTAAGGGCACCTCGGTGGAACTAAACATTGTTCAGTACAACTTGGGCCGAGGGCGTGCCGCGACCCATGAATGTCTTCGAGAGGCTACAATCCGAGGCTTTTCAGTTCTTCTGCTTCAGGAACCGTACGTAGGGATCAAAGGGCACATGACGGTGCCATCGGGCTGCCGTGTCATTCAAAAGAATACAAATGACAGGAATAGGCCGGTAAGGGCGGCCATTGTTATCATTGATCCTACTATTAATTATGTTGAAAATATGCGTTTCATAACGGAAGATATAACCGGAGTTATTTTAAAATTTGGCAGTTATAGATTAGGTTTGGTGAGTATTTATTTGGATAGGGAAATAAATTTAAATTCATATGCTATAGAAATTAAGGGTATTATATCAGATATGGCTTTAGAAAATATAATTCTCGCAGGGGATGTGAATGCCTATAGTCATTGGTGGGGATGTGGTACTGAGGACGAGAGAGGTTCTATTGTGGTTGACACTCTGGCTGAGGTAGGGTTGGAAGTCATTAATCGTGGAAATGTGCCAACTTTTAACGTCCACAGATCGGGTGTGGAATCCACTAGTATTATAGATATCACTACCTGCTCCCAATCTCTCTTAGCTTGTGTTGATGATTGGAGAGTAGATGAGAAATTCTGTACATTGTCAGACCACAGAGCCATCTTGTTTAAAGCGAATGTAGGTAGAGCAGCGGATACTGGAGCTCTCACTAATAGCAGTACGCGTATTTATAATGTAGAGAAGGCAGATTGGACACTGTTTGAGGTAGAGTTTCGCGATAGGCTTCAAGCTATAGATTTAGGGATAGAAAAGGTCTTGGAGGCAGCCAGTAAGGAGAGTATTGAGGAACTTACTGTGCAGTATTCGGAGTGTGTGACTGACGCTTGTGAGAGAGCTATTCCCCACTTACCCGCATTAAAAGCTCGGAAAGCTTGTCAGTGGTGGACACCCGAATTAACTATTCAAAAGGCGGAAGTCACAAAACTCAGAAGGAGAGTGCGTAAAGCCAATCCGAATAGACGACAGTATGTAATAGAGGCCTATTTACATGCAAAAGCTAGTTATAAAAAGGCTATAGAAGACGCTATAACCCTCAGTTGGAAAAACTTTTGCATCAGTGAGAAAAAAGAGACAGTTTGGCAGCGCTCGTATCGAGTCATGAAGGCTTGTTCGTTCCATGCGCAGGATAAACTACTCGAAGCGTCCGACGGAACTACCCTAACTGAGCGTGAGTCTGCAGTGCTGTTGGCTGATACATTTTATCCCTGGGATGATAGTAGTGAAGATACACAGGAGCAGGCTACCTTCAGATCTAATGTTAGTGACATGGTAGAGGCAATCAGGCATGATCCAACGACGTCGTCTGGCCTCCCGTTTACGCGACATGAGGTAGAGACTGTTCTGAGAGGAATGAGCTCGAGAAAGGCGCCTGGAGGGGATGGATTCACCCTGGACATTTGCGCGAAAGCTTACAGAGTCTGTCCGGAGCTTTTGGTTGAATTGTTTTCACAGTGTCTTAGACGCGGCTGCTTCCCACGGATATGGAAGATTGCCACGATAAAGGTTATTCCGAAACCCGGTAAAGATGATTACGCGAAACCGAAGTCTTACCGCCCGATTGGTCTCCTCCCGGTTTTAGGTAAAATTTTAGAGAAGCTATTTGTAAACAGGCTGCAATGGCAATTAGGAAGAGAACAAAAGTTAAGTCCACTCCAGTATGGTTTCACGCCGCAAAAAAGTACTGAAGATGCACTTTACGACGCTATGACCATGGTCAGGGGAGCTTTGAGTAGAAAGGAAATAGTGGTCATGGTATCGCTGGATATTGAAGGCGCATTCGACAGTGCTTGGTGGCCGGCTATATTAAATCAGCTTATTAGCAAGGAAGTGGATCCTAGTATTACACGTTTTATTGCTAGCTATCTATCAGATCGTAGTGTGGAGCTTCGTTATGCCGGGGAGACTGTCATTAGGGAAACAAATAAAGGGTGTATTCAGGGCTCTACATGTGGTCCAATATTGTGGAACATCCAGCTTAACCCACTGCTCGAGATGAGTCATGAGGGAGTATGGGTGCAGGCTTTCGCGGATGACATACTTGTTCTGGCTTCTTCGAGCTCCGAACAAGAACTAGAGGATAGAGTCAATGGGGCGCTCGCCGCAATCATGGAGTGGGGCAACGGCTCACGATTGAAGTTTGCTGCTCATAAAACCCAGGCGCTTCTTATAACTAAAAGGCTTAGGTACTATAAACCCCGTTTGGTAATGAATGGCACAGAGATAAAGTATGAGAATAGTCTCAAGATACTCGGGTTGACCATTGACTCTGCGCTTACATTTAGTAATCATCTGGAGCGTGTGTGTGGTAAGGCGATAGGGTTCTACAAGGTGGTAGCTAGGGCCGCTCGCGCGCAGTGGGGACTTAACTCGGAGATCTTGAGACTCATATACATTGCAGTTGTGGAGCCCACAATATTGTATGCGGGGAGCTGCTGGGCGGATGTATGTAAGAAAATTTATATTGAAAAGATTTTAAATAGAATTTCTAGATCATTTGCCATAAAAATTAGTAAATCGCACAGAACTGTTTCTTTTGTTTCTAGTTTAGTACTCTCTAGGCTTCTTCCACTCTCTATCAGGGTAGGAGAGCATGCGGAGTTGTATGAGGTCAAGCGAGGCAAAGAGATAGACGCTCTACCAGGTCGCGCACTAGAGAGTAGGATAAGCCCGTTTGATCTGCCGCATCCCGCTGATAGGATGGTGATTAGTTTTAAACTGATAAGTTCGATTGAGGAGGCAGCTCTATTGAATACGGAGATGCCAATTCTTTATACAGATGGGAGTAAGTTGGAGGACAAGGTGGGGGGAGCGGTGTCCTGTTGGAAGCATGGCAGAGAGTACAGGTATATGAGTTTCAGACTTGCCGGGTACTGCACAGTGTTTCAGGCGGAGCTCTCTGCCATTCTTAGAGCTCTACAATATATCAGGGATGGTATGGGTGCGGATGAGTTCTGTATTGCCAGTGACTCTAGGTCTAGTTTAGAGATTCTAGGTGATCCTAACTCACTTAATCCGTTGGTGAGTGAGATAAAACAGTGTTTAGTACAGCTAAGAGCATTGAATATAAAAATCAATTATTTTTGGGTGCGGGCTCATGCTGGTATTCCCGGAAATGAGAGGGCTGACGAACTGGCCAAGCGAGCTGCCCTTCACAATAAAGAAACACCTCGGTATGACTTAGTTCCTATCTCTTATGTCAAAAAAGTTATAAGAAATGATTCTATATCTAAGTGGCAAACTATATACTCATCTGCGGTAACTGGGAACACCACAAAAATCTTTTTTCCATCTGTTTCCTCTGCCTATTCAGTACTCCGTAGCATTAAAATAGACAATTATTATGCACAATTAATGACAGGGCACGGAGGGTTCCGGGCGTATCTCCATAGATTTAAGCTGGCGGAGAGTCCACTGTGCACCTGTGGAGAGGATAAACCTCAGACTGTAGAGCACCTACTCGTGGACTGTCCCAGGTTTATACTTTGGAGATACGATTGCGAATGCAAAATGGATAAAAATATAGATGTAAAAACTTTACATGATATTATAAGTAATCAGGAACAAAGAACCGTTTTCTTTGATTTTGCTAAGAAAATTCTTCGAAAAGTTGGAGAAGAGAATGGTTCTTTTATTGAAAATGTATAAAATAGGTAAACCGTTATAACACGATAACGGACGCCATCATTTTATATATCAATTTATTTTATTTTATTTTTTGTGCTCATTTTAATATTTTTATTTTAATATAATTAATATTAAGATTTTTAATTTTAAATTTTATATATTATTCATTTTCTTTTTTTTTTATTTAATGAATTTGAATTATTTACAATTTATTTATTGACTAATTTTCATTGTTTAAATTATTTATTGTTTCACTTTTTCATTGTTTCTTGTGTCATAAATCTATTGCTTCTTCTACTGCTATAAACTTCTATAATGATGACATAAAATACTTGACATTTTCTTGCTATATTTAATTTAATTGAAAAAATAAACACCATAATAGTTTAAGTTTATTTTAGGTTATGTGTAAAGTATCTGTAATTTAAGTTAAAATTGTAAAACAGTTTTTATGCTTTAGATATAACGTAGTTCTTCAAAAATTCAAATCCATGTAAATAAGAATATGTGAATTGAAACTAATGAATTAATGTAATAAGGAAAAATAAGATATACATAAAATATACTCAATAATAATAAATATAAATGTAATAAATTCAATTCTCATACAATTTTCTAGAAAAATTGATATGCATAGAAAAATTTATATATGTAAAGCAAAATGATATCAGTGATGCAAACCTTCTTTTAATATAAGAATTTATATTGTAATAGAAAAATAAAGAAAAGAAAATAAAATTGTTGCAAAATAAAAAGCAACAGGAAACCAAGAAAAAAAAAAAAAAAAAAAAAAAAAAAAAAAAAAAAAACCTAACCTAACCTAACCTAACCTAACCTAACCTAACCTAACCTAACCTAACCTAACCTAACCTAACCTAACCTAACCTAACCTAACCTAACCTAACCTAACCTAACCTAACCTAACCTAACCTAACCTAACCTAACCTAACCTAACCTAACCTAACCTAACCTAACCTAACCTAACCTAACCTAACCTAACCTAACCTAACCTAACCTAACCTAACCTAACCTAACCTAACCTAACCTAACCTAACCTAACCTAACCTAACCTAACCTAACCTAACCTAACCTAACCTAACCTAACCTAACCGGTATGTGGACCCACTATGTGGAATCTACTACTTGACCACTTGATGCTTAAGGAACTACCAGCCGGCTGTATATTGCAGGCCTATGCGGATGATATCTTGCTGATTGCTCATGCAAAGAATATACCCCAATTAGAACACATCACTAATGAATCACTTAACACAATTACCACATGGGGAAAGGACATGAAACTTGAATTTAGTTCTAACAAAACACAAATAATAGCATTTACAAACAAAGCTAAAAAATGTAAAATATTCATGCAACAACACCCACTTCGATTCACTAATAATTTAAAATATTTAGGCATCATCATCGATAGCAAACTTAAGTTTATTAAACACTCAGAATACATAATAGATAAGGCTAAAAAAATTTACAATAAACTAGCTATATACATAAGACCCACATGGGGAGTAAACCCAGATAATGTGAAAACAGTTTATGCTCAGGTTATACAACCAATTATTAGCTATGGAGCAGGCATATGGGTTGAAACAGCATTGAAATACAAGCAAGTAAGGAACCGACTATTATCACTACAAAGACTTTTTGCAATAAAGATCATTCTAGGATTTAAGACTATTAGAACGGCAACTGCAATATCATTAGCCCAACTCATACCGCTTCCAGATAAGCTTACTGAAATAGCAGATATTGAAATATGTAAAATAAATAGGACATCAAACTTATTTCCCAGAGACTTACCTATAGAAACCCCTATACACCCATCCAGAATGGAAAACCCTTCTCTCCGAATTGGTATTAAATATGATACAATAGCTAACTTCTCTGAATACAACGACTACTGTATAGAACAAATAGGATACTGGCAAATATTTACTGACGGCAGTAAACATGACGATAAAGTAGGAGCCGCATTTGTTATCATGGAACCTACCGGACATACACATACCACCAAAAAACTTAAACTACATGATCTATGCTCGGTGTTTCAGGCAGAACTACTCGCAATAAGCCAAGCGATCAAGTATGTTCTGCAGAAAAACAATATTGAAAAAATATGCGTGTTATCAGACTGTAGATCAGGACTAGATGAGTTGGCATTTGCAAACACTAAAGGACCAATATCTTCAGAGATTCTCAAGGATATACACTCTCTTGTAAGATTAAACAGGGAAATTAAGTTTGCATGGGTACGAGGTCACTCAGGGATAGAAGGAAATGAACTTGCAGATATAGCGGCGAAACAAGCTTGCACTATGCACAAGGCACCTGACTACATAAACATTCCAATCAGCCTCATCAAGAGACAAAACAAAATACAGTCCATTGATAAAGCTAAGAAATATTACGAAAGTGCAAGCCCTCACATGCTTAACTTAATACCCACCTATGACGACCTTAAAGAACTCACTAACATATGTAAATGCTCATTCGAACTTACCCAACTACTCACTAATCACGGATATCACAAGCAGTATTTATATAGATTCAAAATCGCAAACGATGAATCGTGCCCGTGTGATGACATTTCAGTACAAACATTCGAACATTTAATTGAAGTCTGCCCCCGCTTCTCACGTACAAGAAACGACCACCTCATCAAAACAAATCACGTATCTAACTCACTTAAATTAACCAGCATTATAGGAAATAAATCTGCTACTGAATCATATATACACTATCTCAAGAATATCATAACTAACCTGAAAGAATTCAATAAAACTTAACACTTACTAATTTGAGAGACTCTGCCACTGTTATCTAATACTCATCAAAAATCCATAGAATTTAAGTTAGTATAATACCAGCTACCACGGAAGTCACTTATTGAATAATAAAACTACCAAAAAAGTTAACGTGATACCAGGTCTGTTAATAAGAAAACCATGTGCGTCGGCTTTGAATAACAGCCAAAGTTTCAATGTGACGTTGTGTGTTACTTAGGTATTGTGACGGGATACAGTGGATGTGGTTGAGTTACCGAAACGGTTTCGGTGACTCTGTTGAGATACCAAGGAGGTCGCCGAGAGGCCTCATACGGAAATTATATAAGTAAGTTCTTGCTTGACTTTTAACTCACACGGTTTTACCAATAACTGAATAGGTAGAACTAACCGTCCGGGTAGTTAATACCAGTACGGTTGCAATCAAAATCTAGACTAATAGGTAACAGAATATATGGGATCGACTAGACGGGTTTTCGATACCAACGTGGTTGAGGCAACAATATTTGGTTCTCGATAACAGCTTGAGTAGGATCGACCCGACGACGGGTATTCAATATCAGAGTGGTAGCGGCTACTAATTCGGTAATGCGGTATTAATTCCAAAGTGGTCGCATACCACGTTAAATTACAATTAATTGTAATCATCTAGTGGACTCTTATTCAAATTTAAATATACATACTAACAGCCTAACTGTGTCATCAATCAATACATTAGATCCTAGCTTAAATCCTCTAACCTACTTTTGAATGACTACTTATATATCAATATACTATATACTATTTAATATCACTGTTAATTGATAACTCGTCTGTCTGCTTGTATATAATAACTGACAACTTATAGACTAGGTACTAAAATCTAGTAAATTTAAATATTGATTAGCATTTGTCTAACACTATGAGTGACCCAAATAACCCTATGGAAATGATAGCATCTACAATAAGAGCGAGAATTGCTTGGGAGGGGGGGGAAGAAGAGGTTCATCCACGGGAACCATCGCAGCTGCAGCAGGAGCAACTACACCATGCTCAACAGGAAGAACCTTCAACTGCTCCTCATACAAGCGGATACTATGCTGCGCCCGCCTCTGCTCCTCGGGAGGAAGGTCCATCTCACTCTTTTGCCTATATAAATCACCAGCAACATGCGATGAATGCCTCTCAGTTCAACAACATACATACAGCTCCTACTCCCGACCTCTACATCCCTAATAATGTGGCTTTCCTTGAGTACAAATTGGCCAAACAACAGGAAATAATAGATTTATATAAAGAGACATGTAACAGGCAAGAGAGAACCATTGAGAACCTTCATAACCATCTACAAAAACTTATTGAAAGACTACCTCAGCCCACTCTACAACAACCTCTACAACTACAGCAAAGTCAACCGCAACAGGCCAGTCATGAACAAATACAACAGCAGCAACCACTAATAGCAGCGCAAATGAGGCCATGGCGGATGCCAACTCCACTTCCACCACTAATTTCACCCATGTCTGAGGAAGAAATAATACCAACCAGCAACAGCAATAGTCTCTCAGCAGCGGGAACCAGTTCGGGGGGAGCGGGAGCACATTCAAAGAACCAATTCGGAGGTTTGCAATGCGTGTTATGTGGCCAGTTCTACAAAAGCAAAAACGTTACAAGACATTACAAGAAGAAACACCCCAACTACCAGAATGGACTTGTACACAAGACACCAGGCTACCCAAAATACTTCTTCTTTGAAACAAACACCCAGCTACGCAGATGCCCTAAAGAACACCGACCTCCTATGGAGCTTGTATTGGGAACTGAGGGGGTGGACCTCCTCTTTGTAGGATATAGAGAGTGGCGCCGCATGTCCGTGCAAGCTTCACGTCAACACCAAATATCCAGTTCTGAAAGTGAATCCGAATAGAAGAAGCCCCACTCCCACTCTTCTCGTTCTGCGTCTTCCATTAATCCAGACTTGACATTAATGTAATGTATTAAGAAATTAAGGCTCTAATTTACTGTGCCTACTTGCACCAGACCGTCGGTGCTCCAAGGCGAATGTTTTTCTTGCTTGCCAGTTCTTAATGGACCAAATCCAGATCGTTGGGATCTGTGAAGCGAGATTAGTAGCTGGTTGGTGCAGGTCGGCATAAATAACACTAATCATTGATGACACAGATGGGCTGAAATAGGTCAGAAATTAGGCGAGTGGGTTTGATAGAACCCTAACGATTTCTCTATATCTGAGATATTGTAAATAGTGTATATAGGAAAACTAATTAGTGAAGGTTAAAAATTAAGCTCTTATTCTGATTTTATTTGTTGATTCTTATATTTTGATTCTTTTACCCTTACTACATTTTTGATTTTCTTTGATTCTTTTAATTCTATATGTCATATAATATATTGTAATACATTTTAAATACTAAAATCTCCAAAATTTTTATATTATAATGCTATTATAATTTAGACACTAAAATCTCTAAATTGTAACATTACTTAATACTTTTGATTCAAGTATTCATTTGAAATGATAGAGATTAAGCTATTATTAAAACAGACTTAAATTTTGAGTTAATTATAATATGTTGTAGTTTGTAAGAAAACATCTTAATATTTTATTTGGATAATTTAACTCATTTTGTTCTATCCAAATCACTTGGATCATTTGAAACACAACCTTAAATTAGTATAAATTTTAAATTGTTTGTTTTAATACAACTGTACTGTAATTCATGACAAATTGCTATGTGTAACTACTTCTATTAATTAATATAAATAATGTAACTCTAAAATTGTAATCCAAATAATAAAAAATATAATAAAAAAAAAAAAAAAAAAAAAAAAAAAAAAGAAAAAAAAAAAAAATATGAGGTTACTCCTCTCCCTTCCACTGCCAAATCACATAATCCAATATTTTCCCTTACTCCTTAACAAACATCTCATCTCTCCCAAACACTCCACTACTCATTCCCAAATCCTATTCCCCGGGTAGGTCTTCGAATTCCGCTGGGTCTCCCCCCTGGCTCTGCCCGGGAGAACCTTAGCAGTCCGCGGCGCGGAATCATCTTGGTTTCTAATTTTGGAACCAAGATGTTCTCGCGACGTGGAAACCAGGGTTCCCTCGGAATGGGCTTGGGGGGGGAAATGGGGGATTTTGAAGACTTACCCGAATTTCCCGTCATATTCTTCGGTGAGGGATAGGGCCGAAGTATACCATTCGCATCGGTCCTTCCCATTATCACCCTTCCTATAACCTATTAAAAAAAAAAAAAAAAACCTAACCTAACCTAACCTAACCTAACCTAACCTAACCTAACCTAACCTAACCTAACCTAACCTAACCTAACCTAACCTAACCTAACCTAACCTAACCTAACCTAACCTAACCTAACCTAACCTAACCTAACCTAACCTAACCTAACCTAACCTAACCTAACCTAACCTAACCTAACCTAACCTAACCTAACCTAACCTAACCTAACCTAACCTAACCTAACCTAACCTAACCTAACCTAACCTAACCTAACCTAACCTAACCTAACCTAACCTAACCTAACCTAACCTAACCTAACCTAACCTAACCTAACCTAACCTAACCTAACCTAACCTAACCTAACCTAACCTAACCTAACCTAACCTAACCTAACCTAACCTAACCTAACCTAACCTAACCTAACCTAACCTAACCTAACCTAACCTAACCTAACCTAACCTAACCTAACCTAACCTAACCTAACCTAACCTAACCTAACCTAACCAGTCTCACGCCGTCCGCGTTCGAAACGGCAGCTAAAAAAGGCCGCTCCGCGTTCGAAAAATCTTTAAAAACAGAAAAATCACGCAAAATTACAAGTGCTATATATCAAAATTTGCGTAATTTTACAAGAAATTTGGATAAAAAAAAAATTTTGAAAAATTTTCAAAATTGAATGAGTTGTGTGGAAAAAGTGTTTTTTGTGACAGTTTTGGAACACAAAAACTCGTGCGCTGTGAGATTTTCAGTGATACCCCACCAATTTTTTGGTGGTGTTCGTGAATTTTAGTGACGGACTTACTTTCTGAGAAATTTTGGATTTTTTGGACTATGCATTGGTGAGCTATTAACATTTATATGTTGAGCACGTGGTGCCAATTGTTTCAAAAGTTTGGTGAATTTGGATTAATTGTGCATTGATTGACGCGACCAAATAAGCTTATCCTGAATCAGCAAAAATTTTTAAAATCGGTTGGAAATTGATGGACTTAGAGGCTAAAAGCAGAATTTGTGAATAAACTTTACATAAATTGACGTCTAGCGGTCAAACAAAATCTTTGACCCCCATATTTTAGGACAAGATTTTGTCAATACTACCAGCCCCCACATCCCTACCGAATTTGGGATTTTTTGGCCCAAGATTGCTGAAGATACGGGCATTCTTGAAAAACTCTATCTTACAAATTTTATTTTGCGGTCGGTTCATATCAACCTCGGGTACGGCGGCGAAGATTTCTCCTAAACCCTGGAAGTAGTAGACCTGGTGTAAGACATTCAAATTAGCCAGTGAACAGACCTTAAAGCTTTTACAAAAACCGCAGCTCTATGGCGAAGGAGTCTTGAGTTTTAGGCTGTTCCAGAATTCCCGAGTCAGTTTACCGACTGCAAAATCCTAAAAAGTGAACTACTTGGAAACTGTGCGTCCTAGGTGAAACGAAGAAATTATAGGGTGTTAAACCCACTACTCCCATTCCTCTTGAAACCTTCCTGACCATACTGGGATAGGTACAGAAGACACAGGCAATCTTGAAAATAAAATCAGACAAACTTTATTTTGCGGTTGGGGCAGATCAACCTCGGGTACGGCGGCGAAGATCACTACTAAACCCTGAAAGTAGTAGACATGGCAGAAAATATTTACATAAGCCAGTGAAAAGACCTTTAAGCTGATACAAAAACTGCAGCTCTACAACGAAGGTATCTTGATTTTTAGACTGTTCCAAGATTCCCGGGTCAGTTTACCAACCGCAAAACCCTAAATAGTGAATATATCAGAAACAGTGCGTCCTAGGCGAAACAGAAAATTGAGGGTAAATCCTCTTTCCATTCCCCTAAAAACTCTCTCCAGTCGGAAGATCCAGTCTCTGGACGGCGCCGGCGGCAGTGGACGGCGAAAACCTGAAACAAGCAAATAGTTTGTAGGTAATATTAGATTAAAATTATATAAGATATAATAGAAACCCACATCAACGCCTACACCTTCAATCCACCCCGTTCCTTACTCTCTTCCTTACCCACCTTAACACCTTCTAATAGACAGAATTAAATAGGACTCTTCTTGTAATATACCTTTATAAATTGCGTGAGCCTCTTCTTGGTCGTGGAAATCGATCCGATCTGGTTGGTTTGGTAGTGGGTAGGCTGGGTAAGCGGAGCTGGTTATTTTGGGGCCCCTGTTTGCGTGCGCCTCTTCTTGGTCGTGGAAATCGATCCGATCTGGTTGGTTTAGTAGTGGGTAGGCTGGGTAAGCGGAGCTGGTTACTTTGCGACCCGCGTTTCGTGCGCCTCTTCTTGGTCGTGGAAATCGTTTGCTCGTGCGTTTTTAGTAGGCGCTTAATATATTGTTTAATAGATTTGTTTATTTTTATGTTATTGTGGATTGTTTTTCAATTACCGTGTAATTATAGTGTAGGCTTTGTATTTATGCATACATTTTAATATTTCAACAGGCAATTATACTGTTTGTTGGTAAGTAAGTCATCATTATTTAGTATTTTCATTTAATCAGGAGCCTATTTAAAATTTGTACAATTTCAACATTACGTTGTTGTTGCTCTCGGGAATGCAGCAGGCGCTTTAATATTTATTTAGATAGTTTTGTCATTGTTAGTTTTTAATTGTTATAAATGCTATTTCATATATAAATTGATTATAATATATTATTAGTAATATTTTATTATATTTTTAAAGTGTAAACCTGATTTTAAAATGACATCTAGACCTATAGTTATGCCCAAAACTAAAACTACTAGACATCAGTTAGCTAGGTCTAATTCTCAGCCGCAGCCCTCAGGTTTAGGTGTAACGGATGTTCCACAGAAGCAGGAATCAGCGCTGAGAATGACAAAGACAAGGTCTCAGCAGGATGTTCTGACTCGTTTTGATCCCGATGATCTCAGTCGAGATCCTCTTTATCAGGGCCCTAAGAAGTTAGCGGGTGCTATTGAGTACCGCAAAGCGCAAACACAGGCCGAGGCGGGATCCTCCAACCAGACAGGAGTGAGTCCGATGAGTGGCCACCTGGAGTTGGACTCTCTTAGCGGTATACCACTAGGTCAGGTAACTCCTGAATCGATGCCAGCCAGTCATATATCGCCACCTAGTTCTGCTGAGATGAGAGGTTTGCTGGAGACTTCGGGTGAAGTCTTGGACATCTCCATGATGTCAATTGGAGACGGGGGAGGCCTCCATGAGGCTCCTCGGGTAGCTGCTGAGGTTTTGAAGCACTCGAGAATGCAGATAGATAGATCTAAAAACCTCAACAGAGAAATACGTGAGGCTATTCTAAAAGATCTTAAGGCACTATACGACATAATACTGCGTCTATCTGACTCGCGCAATAGGCATATGGCTGAAAAGGAGAGAGTGAGGGCTGTGGCGGAAAAGAACTATGCTCATCTGTACAAGGAGCAGGTTAGTAAGCTGGAGACCATGAATGCCGATTTTAAAACTCAACTTGAAGAGTTAAGAGTGTCGAATGAGAAAACTCACAGAGAGACTGAGAGCACTCGCTCTTTGCTGGTTCAGCTGCAGGAGCACGCTCAGTTCTTAGCTGTCTCCGCCGAGCGCGGCGCTGCCCCCGCCGCCCCCGGCGATGCGCCCGACAAAGTAGACGTGTTGGTCGCGGAGGTGCGCGCTCTTCGTGAAGAGTGCCGCCGGCCGATGCCGCACGTCCCGGCTCCCGGTTGCGCCGTTGATCCCATCACTGGGGCTCCCGCTGGCTTCTTTGCGGAGTCAGCGTCGATGCCTCAGGTACAATCGCGCGACGGGCCTAGTACATACCGGGGACCGGCTTTGGGGATGCATCAAGCTCGTTTCGGTGCTGCGCCCTCCTATGCAGCGGTTTTGGCTCCGAGATACACAATGATTGTAGAGTCGAAAAATCCTACACATACAGGGGATCAGATAATATCAACTATAAAGAGTGGAGTTGATGTTGTGGATCTTGGAGTGGGAGTCAGCGGAGTGCGCAAGTGTCGGAACAGCAGGGTGGCGATCTCGCTCGAGACCGATCGGGAAAGATCGATCATGACTAATGCGGTAAAGGCATTAGGTAACGAATTTACTGTTACGGAGCCTACATCTAGAGACCCTTTTATACGCCTTATAGGAGTGATAGCGGATATGAGTGACGTCAGAATGGCGGAAGCTTTAGTTCAACAGAATAATGCGATGCTCCTGCACGTTCCGTCTGAGCAACGCACAGCGAAGGTCGTGAGGAGGGTGCGCGGCAGAACCGTAGGGTTGGTGAATGTCGTCATGCAGGTTGATCCTTCGATGTGGAGAGCTCTGGTGGACCAGAGGGTGCGGCTGGGGTACCAGATAGTGTCCGTAGTGGATCAATCGCCTATACTGCAGTGCTACAGGTGCTTAGGCTTCTCGCATAGGGCGGCTGATTGTAGGGATATAGAGCATCATTGCGGTTACTGTGGATTGAATCACGATACGCGTGCTTGTCCCGACAAGAATCAGCCTCCGCGCTGTGTTAACTGTCAGATGAAACGTAACGGGAACTGTGATCATCCTGCGTATAGCTCAGACTGCCCAGAATGGCAGAAATGGGATAGAATAGCAAGATTAGGTGTAAGGTATTGTTGAGGGCGCCGTTGTGGAACTAAAGTTCGTACAGTATAATCTGGGGCGAGGGCGCGCTGCTACTTTAGAATGTATTAGAGAGGCTACGTTCAGAGGTTATTCCGTGCTGCTACTTCAAGAGCCTTATGTCGGAATTAAGGGACACATGACGGTGCCCCAGGGCTGTCGGGTGGTTCAAAAAAAAAATACCACCGACAGGAACAAGCCGGTTAGGGCGGCCATCGTCATTGTCGATCCGAGCATTGATTATGTCGAGAATACAAAGCTCATTACAGAGGATATAGCGGGGGTTGTTTTAAAATTTAATAATATCAAATTAGGTCTAATTAGTGTTTATTTTGATAAGGAAATATATCTTGAAACATATATTACAGATATGAGGCGTATTGTGTCAGCCATAGGTACCGATAGTTTACTGCTTGCGGGGGATGTTAATGCCTACAGTCATTGGTGGGGGTGCGGCTCGGAGGACGAGAGGGGAGCGATGGTTAGTGACGCTTTGACTGAGGTTGGACTGGAGGTTATAAATCAGGGCAATATCCCCACTTTTCACGTTTATAGGTCGGGCGTGGCAGTTTCTAGTATTGTGGACGTAACTGCTTGTTCGCATGTACTCTTGGCTAGTGTTGAGAATTGGAGAGTCGATGAGCGATTTTGTACTTTGTCGGATCATAGAGCTATATTATTTAATGTTATGTTGGGTAGAGCTGGAAGTTCGGAAACCTCAATCTATAGGGGAACTCGCATATATAACACAGAAAAGGCAGATTGGACTCTATTTAAGATTGAGCTGGTTGATAAGCTCCGTAGTCTCAATATTGATGCAGATCAGGTGTTGACAGCTATAGATGCGGAGGGTATTGAGGAACTTGCCACCCGGTACTCGGAGTGTGTAGCCGAGGCCTGTATGAGAGCCATACCACGCTTACCGAGCCGAAGTATCCGTAAGGCCTGTAAGTGGTGGACACCGGAACTGGCAATTCAAAAGGCGGAGGTCATAAAGCTTAGGAGGCGTATACGCAAAGCTAATTCAAGCAGAAGACAGTTTGTTATAGATAAATACTTAGACGCTAAGTCCAACTATAAAAGTGCTATAGAAACTGCTATCACATTAAGTTGGAAAAGTTTTTGTGTTGGCGAAAAAATAGAGACGGTTTGGCAGCGCTCGTACAGAGTAATGAAAGCCAGTTCTTTCCAAGGTCAGGACAAGTTGTTGGAGACGCCTGAGGGAACTACTCTTACAGAGCGTGAGTCGGCTCTCCTGTTAACTGACACATTTTACCCGTGGGACGATAGTGGAGTGGACACTGAGCAGCAGGCGGCGTTCAGACTACGCGTCGGCGATGCGATAGAGACCATCAGAAGGAACCCGGACCCGTCTACTGTGGTGATTCCGTTCACTCGCCAGGAGGTTGAAACTGTGCTTAAGGGAATGAGCTCTAGAAAAGCACCTGGGGGCGATGGGTTTACTCTGGATATCTGTGCTAAGGCATATAGAGGCGACCCGGAGCTCTTGATTCAATTGTACTCGCAGTGTCTGAGATACGGTTACTTCCCTCGCTTGTGGAAGACTGCGACTATTAAGGTTATTCCTAAACCGGGAAAGGATGATTACACTAAACCAAAATCGTATCGTCCCATTGGCCTTCTCCCGGTTTTCGGAAAGATCCTTGAAAAAATGTTTGTAAACAGGTTGCAGTGGCAGTTAGGGTAAGAGAAAAAATTAAGTTCTCTCCAGTATGGCTTTACACCACAAAAGAGCACTGAAAACGCGCTCTATGACGCTATGACTATCGTTAAGGAAGCTATCAACAATAAGGAGATAGTAGTTATAGTGTCATTAGATATTGAAGGTGCGTTTGATAGTGCTTGGTGGCCGGCGATACTAAATCAGTTAGTTGCTAAGCAAGTAGATCCCAGTGTTACGCGACTTATAGCCAGCTACTTGTCGGAGCGCAGTGTGAAGCTCCGGTATGCGGGAGAGACTGTCATAAGAAACACTAATAAAGGGTGTATACAGGGTTCGACATGTGGCCCTATATTATGGAATATTCAGCTCAATCCGTTATTAGAGATGAGTCATAACGGGGTGTGGGTGCAGGCTTTTGCGGACGACATTTTGTTGGTAGCATCATCAGCGTGTGGGCAGGATTTAGAGAGTAAGGTTAATAGAGCGCTGTCTGCTATCATGGAATGGGGCGAAAGCTCGCGTTTAAAGTTTGCCGCGCAAAAGACTCAGGCTCTTTTAATAACAAGAAGGTTAAATTACCATAAACCTATTCTGGTGATGGACAGCGCTATATTAAGCTATGAGGAGAGCCTTAAAGTACTCGGACTTACTATTGATCACGCATTAAATTTTAGGAAACATATAGACGCAATTTATACCAAAGCGATAAGATTCTATAAAGTAGTCGCTAGGGCGGCGCGTGCGCAATGGGGATTGAACTCGGAAATTTTGAGGTTGATTTATATTGCGGTGGTGGAGCCGACTATACTGTACGCGGGCAGTTGTTGGGCACATGTTTGCGATAAGGTTTACGCTCAAACGATTCTTAATAGAATATCCAGATCATTCGCAATAAAGATCAGCAAGTCACATAAAACAGTCTCTTTTGTGTCTAGTTTAATTCTGTCTAGACTTCTCCCTCTTTCTATAAGGATAAAAGAACACGCAGAATTATTTGAAATTAAGAATGGAAAGGAGATTGATGATATTCCAGGGCGTGAATTGGAAAGTAGAGTCAGTCCTTTTGATCTGCCGCATCCCGCTGATAGGAGGGGAATTAGTTTTCAGCTTTTAGGGACAATGGAGGACGAAACTCTACCAGATTCAGATTTGCCTATTTTTTATACGGATGGGAGTAAATTGGAGGGAAAGGTCGGGGGATCAGTGTCTTGTTGGAAGCGGGGAAGGGAGTATAGGTACATGAGCTTTAGGCTGGCCGACTATTGCACGGTATTTCAGGCGGAACTCTCTGCCATTCTAAAGGCGCTACTGTTCATGAGAGATAGTGTGAGTGAGGAAGAGTTCAGTGTAGCAAGTGATTCTAGATCAAGCCTGGAAGCATTGTGTGATCCGAATTCTTTGAACCCGTTGGTGCATTTAATAAGACAGTGTCTCATTGAATTGGATGCGTTAAATATAAAAGTATTTTTTTATTGGGTTAGGGCTCATATTGGAATCCCTGGGAACGAGAGGGCAGACTGGTTGGCTAAGCGAGCTGCTCTTCATAACAAGGAGACGCCTTTTTATGATAAAATGCCTTTATCTTATGTTAAAAATGTTATTCGAGGGAAATCGATACATTCGTGGCAGAGTCTGTATCAGGCTGCAGAAACTGGCAAAACTACAAAGGTCTTTTTTCCTTCCGTTGATTCCGCCTTTTCTGTCCTTCGTAATATAAGAATGGATAATTATTTTGCACAATTATTGACGGGGCACGGAGGGTTCAGAGCGTATCTCCATAAATTTAAGCTTGCGGAGAGTCCACTGTGCACCTGTGGAGAGGATGTACCTCAGACCGTAGAGCACCTACTCGTGGACTGTCCCAGGTTTATGCGGTGGAGATACGACTGTGAGTGCAGGCTAGATAGATGTATAGATATAAGTAGTTTGTATGAAATTGTAAATGATAAAGAACTAAGAACCGTTTTCTTCGACTTTGCAAAGAAAATTCTTCGCAAAGTTGGTGGAGAGAATGGCTCTTTTATTGAGAATTTATAAGAAAAGGTTAACCGTTATATTAAGGTAATGGACGCCTTTATTTTATTTTATTGTATTAAACAATGTTTATTTATTTCAAATTATGTAATGCTACAAAAATTTTAATTGTTTTAAGTGTTTTATTATTATTATTTGATGAATTGAATTATTATCAACAACTATAAATTATTGAATTTTAATTGATTTACATAATTTCATTTAAATTAAATAACATAAGTTAGTTTTAATGTATTTACAGTTTTATGATAATTTATTGTTTCACTTTTTCACTTCTCCATTGTCTATAATTTTAATCTATTGCTGTTTTCTTCTAAAAGCTGACTTGAAATACTTACTTGACATTCTATTGTTATTATTTAATTTCAGTTTATTAACTTTCCTTTTTATCTACGTTTTAAATAGAATATTATGTGAAAAGTAGGTATAATATTAGGTAAAAAATAAGAATTTTAAACTATTAATCTATGTATGGCAAAATATGGCAAAATTGAAGCATAATTATAAATTAATGTAATTTATTGTCAGAATTGATGTTCTAAAAATGTGCATGAATATGTTTTACTTACTACTAACTATATACTAGCTGAAAGCTAGAGATAAATATAAATGTAATAAATATTTTTATATTACAATCTCCCAGTAAGGTCAAATGATACGGAATAATAATGTTATTGTACAAATATGTAAAAAATGTATATTTATTTAGTTAATATATAGAATTAGAATTGTAAAAGAAAAAAATATATGAGATTTTCAAAATTGTTGCAAAAAAAATAGCAACAGGGAGGATAACTAACTTAACTAACTAACTTAACTAACTTAACTTAACATAACTTAACTTAACTAACTTAACCTAACCTAACTAACTTAACCTAACCTAACCTAACCTAACTAACTTAACCTAACTACTAACCTAACCTTAACCTAACCTAACCTAACCTAACCTAACCTAACCTAACCTAACCTAACCTAACCTAACCTAACCTAACCTAACCTAACCTAACCTAACCTAACCTAACCTAACCTAACCTAACCTAACCTAACCTAACCTAACCTAACCTAACCTAACCTAACCTAACCTAACCTAACCTAACCTAACCTAACCTAACCTAACCTAACCTAACCTAACCTAACCTAACCTAACCTAACCTAACCTAACCTAACCTAACCTAACCTAACCTAACCTAACCTAACCTAACCTAACCTAACCTAACCTAACCTAACCTAACCTAACCTAACCTAACCTAACCTAACCTAACCTAACCTAACCTAACCTAACCTAACCTAACCTAACCTAACCTAACCTAACCTAACCTAACCTAACCTAACCTAACCTAACCTAACCTAACCTAACCTAACCTAACCTAACCTAACCTAACCTAACCTAACCTAACCTAACCTAACCTAACCTAACCTAACCTAACCTAACCTAACCTAACCTAACCTAACCTAACCTAACCTAACCTAACCTAACCTAACCTAACCTAACCTAACCTAACCTAACCTAACCTAACCTAACCTAACCTAACCTAACCTAACCTAACCTAACCTAACCTAACCTAACCTAACCTAACCTAACCTAACCTAACCTAACCTAACCTAACCTAACCTAACCTAACCTAACCTAACCTAACCTAACCTAACCTAACCTAACCTAACCTAACCTAACCTAACCTAACCTAACCTAACCTAACCTAACCTAACCTAACCTAACCTAACCTAACCTAACCTAACCTAACCTAACCTAACCTAACCTAACCTAACCTAACCTAACCTAACCTAACCTAACCTAACCTAACCTAACCTAACCTAACCTAACCTAACCTAACCTAACCTAACCTAACCTAACCTAACCTAACCTAACCTAACCTAACCTAACCTAACCTAACCTAACCTAACCTAACCTAACCTAACCTAACCTAACCTAACCTAACCTAACCTAACCTAACCTAACCTAACCTAACCTAACCTAACCTAACCTAACCTAACCTAACCTAACCTAACCTAACCTAACCTAACCTAACCTAACCTAACCTAACCTAACCTAACCTAACCTAACCTAACCTAACCTAACCTAACCTAACCTAACCTAACCTAACCTAACCTAACCTAACCTAACCTAACCTAACCTAACCTAACCTAACCTAACCTAACCTAACCTAACCTAACCTAACCTAACCTAACCTAACCTAACCTAACCTAACCTAACCTAACCTAACCTAACCTAACCTAACCTAACCTAACCTAACCTAACCTAACCTAACCTAACCTAACCTAACCTAACCTAACCTAACCTAACCTAACCTAACCTAACCTAACCTAACCTAACCTAACCTAACCTAACCTAACCTAACCTAACCTAACCTAACCTAACCTAACCTAACCTAACCTAACCTAACCTAACCTAACCTAACCTAACCTAACCTAACCTAACCTAACCTAACCTAACCTAACCTAACCTAACCTAACCTAACCTAACCTAACCTAACCTAACCTAACCTAACCTAACCTAACCTAACCTAACCTAACCTAACCTAACCTAACCTAACCTAACCTAACCTAACCTAACCTAACCTAACCTAACCTAACCTAACCTAACCTAACCTAACCTAACCTAACCTAACCTAACCTAACCTAACCTAACCTAACCTAACCTAACCTAACCTAACCTAACCTAACCTAACCTAACCTAACCTAACCTAACCTAACCTAACCTAACCTAACCTAACCTAACCTAACCTAACCTAACCTAACCTAACCTAACCTAACCTAACCTAACCTAACCTAACCTAACCTAACCTAACCTAACCTAACCTAACCTAACCTAACCTAACCTAACCTAACCTAACCTAACCTAACCTAACCTAACCTAACCTAACCTAACCTAACCTAACCTAACCTAACCTAACCTAACCTAACCTAACCTAACCTAACCTAACCTAACCTAACCTAACCTAACCTAACCTAACCTAACCTAACCTAACCTAACCTAACCTAACCTAACCTAACCTAACCTAACCTAACCTAACCTAACCTAACCTAACCTAACCTAACCTAACCTAACCTAACCTAACCTAACCTAACCTAACCTAACCTAACCTAACCTAACCTAACCTAACCTAACCTAACCTAACCTAACCTAACCTAACCTAACCTAACCTAACCTAACCTAACCTAACCTAACCTAACCTAACCTAACCTAACCTAACCTAACCTAACCTAACCTAACCTAACCTAACCTAACCTAACCTAACCTAACCTAACCTAACCTAACCTAACCTAACCTAACCTAACCTAACCTAACCTAACCTAACCTAACCTAACCTAACCTAACCTAACCTAACCTAACCTAACCTAACCTAACCTAACCTAACCTAACCTAACCTAACCTAACCTAACCTAACCTAACCTAACCTAACCTAACCTAACCTAACCTAACCTAACCTAACCTAACCTAACCTAACCTAACCTAACCTAACCTAACCTAACCTAACCTAACCTAACCTAACCTAACCTAACCTAACCTAACCTAACCTAACCTAACCTAACCTAACCTAACCTAACCTAACCTAACCTAACCTAACCTAACCTAACCTAACCTAACCTAACCTAACCTAACCTAACCTAACCTAACCTAACCTAACCTAACCTAACCTAACCTAACCTAACCTAACCTAACCTAACCTAACCTAACCTAACCTAACCTAACCTAACCTAACCTAACCTAACCTAACCTAACCTAACCTAACCTAACCTAACCTAACCTAACCTAACCTAACCTAACCTAACCTAACCTAACCTAACCTAACCTAACCTAACCTAACCTAACCTAACCTAACCTAACCTAACCTAACCTAACCTAACCTAACCTAACCTAACCTAACCTAACCTAACCTAACCTAACCTAACCTAACCTAACCTAACCTAACCTAACCTAACCTAACCTAACCTAACCTAACCTAACCTAACCTAACCTAACCTAACCTAACCTAACCTAACCTAACCTAACCTAACCTAACCTAACCTAACCTAACCTAACCTAACCTAACCTAACCTAACCTAACCTAACCTAACCTAACCTAACCTAACCTAACCTAACCTAACCTAACCTAACCTAACCTAACCTAACCTAACCTAACCTAACCTAACCTAACCTAACCTAACCTAACCTAACCTAACCTAACCTAACCTAACCTAACCTAACCTAACCTAACCTAACCTAACCTAACCTAACCTAACCTAACCTAACCTAACCTAACCTAACCTAACCTAACCTAACCTAACCTAACCTAACCTAACCTAACCTAACCTAACCTAACCTAACCTAACCTAACCTAACCTAACCTAACCTAACCTAACCTAACCTAACCTAACCTAACCTAACCTAACCTAACCTAACCTAACCTAACCTAACCTAACCTAACCTAACCTAACCTAACCTAACCTAACCTAACCTAACCTAACCTAACCTAACCTAACCTAACCTAACCTAACCTAACCTAACCTAACCTAACCTAACCTAACCTAACCTAACCTAACCTAACCTAACCTAACCTATACCTAACCTAACCTAACCTAACCTAACCTAACCTAACCTAACCTAACCTAACCTAACCTAACCTAACCTAACCTAACCTAACCTAACCTAACCTAACCTAACCTAACCTAACCTAACCTAACCTAACCTAACCTAACCTAACCTAACCTAACCTAACCTAACCTAACCTAACCTAACCTAACCTAACCTAACCTAACCTAACCTAACCTAACCTAACCTAACCTAACCTAACCTAACCTAACCTAACCTAACCTAACCTAACCTAACCTAACCTAACCTAACCTAACCTAACCTAACCTAACCTAACCTAACCTAACCTAACCTAACCTAACCTAACCTAACCTAACCTAACCTAACCTAACCTAACCTAACCTAACCTAACCTAACCTAACCTAACCTAACCTAACCTAACCTAACCTAACCTAACCTAACCTAACCTAACCTAACCTAACCTAACCTAACCTAACCTAACCTAACCTAACCTAACCTAACCTAACCTAACCTAACCTAACCTAACCTAACCTAACCTAACCTAACCTAACCTAACCTAACCTAACCTAACCTAACCTAACCTAACCTAACCTAACCTAACCTAACCTAACCTAACCTAACCTAACCTAACCTAACCTAACCTAACCTAACCTAACCTAACCTAACCTAACCTAACCTAACCTAACCTAACCTAACCTAACCTAACCTAACCTAACCTAACCTAACCTAACCTAACCTAACCTAACCTAACCTAACCTAACCTAACCTAACCTAACCTAACCTAACCTAACCTAACCTAACCTAACCTAACCTAACCTAACCTAACCTAACCTAACCTAACCTAACCTAACCTAACCTAACCTAACCTAACCTAACCTAACCTAACCTAACCTAACCTAACCTAACCTAACCTAACCTAACCTAACCTAACCTAACCTAACCTAACCTAACCTAACCTAACCTAACCTAACCTAACCTAACCTAACCTAACCTAACCTAACCTAACCTAACCTAACCTAACCTAACCTAACCTAACCTAACCTAACCTAACCTAACCTAACCTAACCTAACCTAACCTAACCTAACCTAACCTAACCTAACCTAACCTAACCTAACCTAACCTAACCTAACCTAACCTAACCTAACCTAACCTAACCTAACCTAACCTAACCTAACCTAACCTAACCTAACCTAACCTAACCTAACCTAACCTAACCTAACCTAACCTAACCTAACCTAACCTAACCTAACCTAACCTAACCTAACCTAACCTAACCTAACCTAACCTAACCTAACCTAACCTAACCTAACCTAACCTAACCTAACCTAACCTAACCTAACCTAACCTAACCTAACCTAACCTAACCTAACCTAACCTAACCTAACCTAACCTAACCTAACCTAACCTAACCTAACCTAACCTAACCTAACCTAACCTAACCTAACCTAACCTAACCTAACCTAACCTAACCTAACCTAACCTAACCTAACCTAACCTAACCTAACCTAACCTAACCTAACCTAACCTAACCTAACCTAACCTAACCTAACCTAACCTAACCTAACCTAACCTAACCTAACCTAACCTAACCTAACCTAACCTAACCTAACCTAACCTAACCTAACCTAACCTAACCTAACCTAACCTAACCTAACCTAACCTAACCTAACCTAACCTAACCTAACCTAACCTAACCTAACCTAACCTAACCTAACCTAACCTAACCTAACCTAACCTAACCTAACCTAACCTAACCTAACCTAACCTAACCTAACCTAACCTAACCTAACCTAACCTAACCTAACCTAACCTAACCTAACCTAACCTAACCTAACCTAACCTAACCTAACCTAACCTAACCTAACCTAACCTAACCTAACCTAACCTAACCTAACCTAACCTAACCTAACCTAACCTAACCTAACCTAACCTAACCTAACCTAACCTAACCTAACCTAACCTAACCTAACCTAACCTAACCTAACCTAACCTAACCTAACCTAACCTAACCTAACCTAACCTAACCTAACCTAACCTAACCTAACCTAACCTAACCTAACCTAACCTAACCTAACCTAACCTAACCTAACCTAACCTAACCTAACCTAACCTAACCTAACCTAACCTAACCTAACCTAACCTAACCTAACCTAACCTAACCTAACCTAACCTAACCTAACCTAACCTAACCTAACCTAACCTAACCTAACCTAACCTAACCTAACCTAACCTAACCTAACCTAACCTAACCTAACCTAACCTAACCTAACCTAACCTAACCTAACCTAACCTAACCTAACCTAACCTAACCTAACCTAACCTAACCTAACCTAACCTAACCTAACCTAACCTAACCTAACCTAACCTAACCTAACCTAACCTAACCTAACCTAACCTAACCTAACCTAACCTAACCTAACCTAACCTAACCTAACCTAACCTAACCTAACCTAACCTAACCTAACCTAACCTAACCTAACCTAACCTAACCTAACCTAACCTAACCTAACCTAACCTAACCTAACCTAACCTAACCTAACCTAACCTAACCTAACCTAACCTAACCTAACCTAACCTAACCTAACCTAACCTAACCTAACCTAACCTAACCTAACCTAACCTAACCTAACCTAACCTAACCTAACCTAACCTAACCTAACCTAACCTAACCTAACCTAACCTAACCTAACCTAACCTAACCTAACCTAACCTAACCTAACCTAACCTAACCTAACCTAACCTAACCTAACCTAACCTAACCTAACCTAACCTAACCTAACCTAACCTAACCTAACCTAACCTAACCTAACCTAACCTAACCTAACCTAACCTAACCTAACCTAACCTAACCTAACCTAACCTAACCTAACCTAACCTAACCTAACCTAACCTAACCTAACCTAACCTAACCTAACCTAACCTAACCTAACCTAACCTAACCTAACCTAACCTAACCTAACCTAACCTAACCTAACCTAACCTAACCTAACCTAACCTAACCTAACCTAACCTAACCTAACCTAACCTAACCTAACCTAACCTAACCTAACCTAACCTAACCTAACCTAACCTAACCTAACCTAACCTAACCTAACCTAACCTAACCTAACCTAACCTAACCTAACCTAACCTAACCTAACTCTAACCTAACCTAACCTAACCTAACCTAACCTAACCTAACCTAACCTAACCTAACCTAACCTAACCTAACCTAACCTAACCTAACCTAACCTAACCTAACCTAACCTAACCTAACCTAACCTAACCTAACCTAACCTAACCTAACCTAACCTAACCTAACCTAACCTAACCTAACCTAACCTAACCTAACCTAACCTAACCTAACCTAACCTAACCTAACCTAACCTAACCTAACCTAACCTAACCTAACCTAACCTAACCTAACCTAACCTAACCTAACCTAACCTAACCTAACCTAACCTAACCTAACCTAACCTAACCTAACCTAACCTAACCTAACCTAACCTAACCTAACCTAACCTAACCTAACCTAACCTAACCTAACCTAACCTAACCTAACCTAACCTAACCTAACCTAACCTAACCTAACCTAACCTAACCTAACCTAACCTAACCTAACCTAACCTAACCTAACCTAACCTAACCTAACCTAACCTAACCTAACCTAACCTAACCTAACCTAACCTAACCTAACCTAACCTAACCTAACCTAACCTAACCTAACCTAACCTAACCTAACCTAACCTAACCTAACCTAACCTAACCTAACCTAACCTAACCTAACCTAACCTAACCTAACCTAACCTAACCTAACCTAACCTAACCTAACCTAACCTAACCTAACCTAACCTAACCTAACCTAACCTAACCTAACCTAACCTAACCTAACCTAACCTAACCTAACCTAACCTAACCTAACCTAACCTAACCTAACCTAACCTAACCTAACCTAACCTAACCTAACCTAACCTAACCTAACCTAACCTAACCTAACCTAACCTAACCTAACCTAACCTAACCTAACCTAACCTAACCTAACCTAACCTAACCTAACCTAACCTAACCTAACCTAACCTAACCTAACCTAACCTAACCTAACCTAACCTAACCTAACCTAACCTAACCTAACCTAACCTAACCTAACCTAACCTAACCTAACCTAACCTAACCTAACCTAACCTAACCTAACCTAACCTAACCTAACCTAACCTAACCTAACCTAACCTAACCTAACCTAACCTAACCTAACCTAACCTAACCTAACCTAACCTAACCTAACCTAACCTAACCTAACCTAACCTAACCTAACCTAACCTAACCTAACCTAACCTAACCTAACCTAACCTAACCTAACCTAACCTAACCTAACCTAACCTAACCTAACCTAACCTAACCTAACCTAACCTAACCTAACCTAACCTAACCTAACCTAACCTAACCTAACCTAACCTAACCTAACCTAACCTAACCTAACCTAACCTAACCTAACCTAACCTAACCTAACCTAACCTAACCTAACCTAACCTAACCTAACCTAACCTAACCTAACCTAACCTAACCTAACCTAACCTAACCTAACCTAACCTAACCTAACCTAACCTAACCTAACCTAACCTAACCTAACCTAACCTAACCTAACCTAACCTAACCTAACCTAACCTAACCTAACCTAACCTAACCTAACCTAACCTAACCTAACCTAACCTAACCTAACCTAACCTAACCTAACCTAACCTAACCTAACCTAACCTAACCTAACCTAACCTAACCTAACCTAACCTAACCTAACCTAACCTAACCTAACCTAACCTAACCTAACCTAACCTAACCTAACCTAACCTAACCTAACCTAACCTAACCTAACCTAACCTAACCTAACCTAACCTAACCTAACCTAACCTAACCTAACCTAACCTAACCTAACCTAACCTAACCTAACCTAACCTAACCTAACCTAACCTAACCTAACCTAACCTAACCTAACCTAACCTAACCTAACCTAACCTAACCTAACCTAACCTAACCTAACCTAACCTAACCTAACCTAACCTAACCTAACCTAACCTAACCTAACCTAACCTAACCTAACCTAACCTAACCTAACCTAACCTAACCTAACCTAACCTAACCTAACCTAACCTAACCTAACCTAACCTAACCTAACCTAACCTAACCTAACCTAACCTAACCTAACCTAACCTAACCTAACCTAACCTAACCTAACCTAACCTAACCTAACCTAACCTAACCTAACCTAACCTAACCTAACCTAACCTAACCTAACCTAACCTAACCTAACCTAACCTAACCTAACCTAACCTAACCTAACCTAACCTAACCTAACCTAACCTAACCTAACCTAACCTAACCTAACCTAACCTAACCTAACCTAACCTAACCTAACCTAACCTAACCTAACCTAACCTAACCTAACCTAACCTAACCTAACCTAACCTAACCTAACCTAACCTAACCTAACCTAACCTAACCTAACCTAACCTAACCTAACCTAACCTAACCTAACCTAACCTAACCTAACCTAACCTAACCTAACCTAACCTAACCTAACCTAACCTAACCTAACCTAACCTAACCTAACCTAACCTAACCTAACCTAACCTAACCTAACCTAACCTAACCTAACCTAACCTAACCTAACCTAACCTAACCTAACCTAACCTAACCTAACCTAACCTAACCTAACCTAACCTAACCTAACCTAACCTAACCTAACCTAACCTAACCTAACCTAACCTAACCTAACCTAACCTAACCTAACCTAACCTAACCTAACCTAACCTAACCTAACCTAACCTAACCTAACCTAACCTAACCTAACCTAACCTAACCTAACCTAACCTAACCTAACCTAACCTAACCTAACCTAACCTAACCTAACCTAACCTAACCTAACCTAACCTAACCTAACCTAACCTAACCTAACCTAACCTAACCTAACCTAACCTAACCTAACCTAACCTAACCTAACCTAACCTAACCTAACCTAACCTAACCTAACCTAACCTAACCTAACCTAACCTAACCTAACCTAACCTAACCTAACCTAACCTAACCTAACCTAACCTAACCTAACCTAACCTAACCTAACCTAACCTAACCTAACCTAACCTAACCTAACCTAACCTAACCTAACCTAACCTAACCTAACCTAACCTAACCTAACCTAACCTAACCTAACCTAACCTAACCTAACCTAACCTAACCTAACCTAACCTAACCTAACCTAACCTAACCTAACCTAACCTAACCTAACCTAACCTAACCTAACCTAACCTAACCTAACCTAACCTAACCTAACCTAACCTAACCTAACCTAACCTAACCTAACCTAACCTAACCTAACCTAACCTAACCTAACCTAACCTAACCTAACCTAACCTAACCTAACCTAACCTAACCTAACCTAACCTAACCTAACCTAACCTAACCTAACCTAACCTAACCTAACCTAACCTAACCTAACCTAACCTAACCTAACCTAACCTAACCTAACCTAACCTAACCTAACCTAACCTAACCTAACCTAACCTAACCTAACCTAACCTAACCTCTAACCTAACCTAACCTAACCTAACCTAACCTAACCTAACCTAACCTAACCTAACCTAACCTAACCTAACCTAACCTAACCTAACCTAACCTAACCTAACCTAACCTAACCTAACCTAACCTAACCTAACCTAACCTAACCTAACCTAACCTAACCTAACCTAACCTAACCTAACCTAACCTAACCTAACCTAACCTAACCTAACCTAACCTAACCTAACCTAACCTAACCTAACCTAACCTAACCTAACCTAACCTAACCTAACCTAACCTAACCTAACCTAACCTAACCTAACCTAACCTAACCTAACCTAACCTAACCTAACCTAACCTAACCTAACCTAACCTAACCTAACCTAACCTAACCTAACCTAACCTAACCTAACCTAACCTAACCTAACCTAACCTAACCTAACCTAACCTAACCT